>NW_019384278.1:2849564-2865516 GCF_000648655.2 Copidosoma floridanum | reverse complement strand
ATAAGCAAACAAGTTTTAACGCTTTATTTTTTAGTAAATTTTGAAATTTATAGAGATGTCTTGTATTACTCATTATATTTTTAATAATAATAATTATTATTATTATCGGGCATTCTTGTGAAGTAATCGTGACTAAAAAAAAATATTTTTTCCATGATAATTCTGTTTCAATTTATGTAACACACTAGACACCATACCGGAATGCAAAACAAATTTAAAAAAAATTTTTTTTAAACTATCACAAAAATACAGTTTCACTCGAGTAATTCGATATATTACTTCATGTCAGTCACGAATTTTTAACAATCATATTGGATGTGTTGTTTTGAAGAAGAAGATTTTTTAATAATGTCACCAAAAGACTCGCAGTAAAATCGTCACATTTTTCTACCCACCAATACGCGACAGAACTGGCCTATTGAGATCGCGTGCAAAGAAAGAAGAAGAGAAAAAAAGGAGCATTGCCAAGTAATCGCGTAGGTGGATTTTTCGCGGTGACACACACATACATACATACATACATACATACGTACATGTATATCCACGGACGCAGAGACAGTGTCCGCGTTCGCCTATCGATGAAAGTTTCGTTGTCGAGCCGTAAATACTGCTATATTTATACTGCCGCTCTATCAGGAATGAGAGAGAGAGAGAGAGAGAGAGAGCCCCGCGAGCGTCTGACAGTTTTGTAACGCGCCAAGTGAAATTTCTCTGGCTCCGGCTTCGGTATCGCGATTCCGGCCGATCTCGCGATTTCTATGCGGGAACGCGCCGTCGCTGCCGTGGAATCGCTCTCGTCCGCTTTTTAACTTGTAATTAAATTGGGTAAGGTTTTTAATTAAAATTATACCTTGGATCGTTTCCTTTTTGCTTTTAAAGTTCAATTAGTTATTTTTTTTTCTTTGTTTCTTTTATTCATTTTTTTAATCGAAAATTAATGGGATTTATTCGAAAAATTTACTTAGTTGATATCGCGTGCGGACAATAGATTGCGAAAACTTTTTTTTCCATATCACCGATACGTCGTCGATAAAGTTATTTACACTCCAAACTCCAATTAGCCAATAAATCGCATTTTAAAGTTTATAATTCGACCAGTGCTCCGAGAGTTTGATGATGTTTTGTTTCATCATCCAAAAGCCACGGTTAAACAAATACCATTGATTCTAAATTCAACAGCGAAGGTGTAAAAATCTCGATGGACACTTGCACGAATGAGTTTGGTTTAGAATGTCGATAACATTATTTTTCCTTATCGCAACGCGTGTACGAGCACACACGTATATTTTTACACTCGATCCATTTTGTGTCAAATCAAACGATTGAAATTTGTAAAATTTCAATGAAAAAAACTAGTGCACTTCGATTCATCGATATCAGGTGGTTGTTAGAGGTCTAAAAAAACTCGTAAGCAGAGTGAAACAGTATTATGTATTCGTGTTAAAGGCCAGCGTGATTTTCATACTTCTACATGTGTCTACATGTCTCGTGTTGGAGATTGTGGGGTTTCAAACAATTCCTTTTTTTTTCGAGCAATATTTAAATCTTATCAAACATACTCTCAAGCTCCAAGTTTTACATAACTTTTCTTTTTTTTCTTTATAAAAAAATAATGTGACTACATGCTTATCGGAAATTTTAATGTTGGCACGTTGAGGAAAAAAGAGGATTAATCTATACTTTTCGAACGATAGAGGAATCTTTTTTTTTTAATCTTTAATGTAAACTTATGCATACAAGTATACAGACTTGTCCACACCACGGTATTGGAGTCTCGTTTTATCAAAAAACACAGAGATACAGATACAGAAGAAGAGAGAGGGGAAGGAAAAAAAAATATACGTATATATATAAAGTGAAAAGTGCTTCCCCTTTGAATTTTACGTAAGCATGCACATCAGATACCTACACCTACAAGAGCATCTCACGAACAACAAATACACGTTCCATCAAATCGTGGGTAGCGTTTTTTCCTCCTACCGATTGCTGCGTCAAAAGTGAATTCAGTCATTCGTAAAAAAAAAAAAAAAAATGGACGATAAATATTATAGAGTGAAACATTGCAAGCTCGCATATTTTGCGTCACTTCCGTGCACGTATAAAATGGGTTTATGTTTGGGTTTGTAAGGAAAAGAAAAAAAAAAAAAGGTGCGTGCACACGTACCGTTAAACGGCAAACGAAGAAGAAGAAGAAGCCGAAGAAAAAACTAGTGGCCGGCGCATACTACATATTTATTACGTACAGATGTATTAAAAAAATACCCGTCTTAATANAAAAAAAAAAAAAAAAAAAAAAAAAAAAAAAAAAAAAAAAAAAAAAAAAAAAAAAAAAAAAACATAAGGGATATTATAGTTAGCAAGGAATATATATGAGAAAACAGTAGAATTCAACGCACTCTTTTTTATCTTCTTGTAGGATCTTCTCTCCGCATTCCTGTGCGCGAATGTGTATTTATTCGTACATACACGTGCGTACATGAAACGTGCATGTGTGTATTTTCACAAGCGGTGACACTGAACGTTGTGCTCGTCCCCCTGGAACTCTGGTGTATGCAAGTACACCCCCAACACGGGGCGAAAAACTTTTCGTCCTGGTGTTACTTTTCGGATGAACGAAAAGAGAAAAAAAAAAAAGAAAACTACACTTTGACTCGGTCTCTTTGATCGGCAGCGCGTTTTATTCGTACGGGAAAAAACGAACCAACAAGAATTGACGGATCTCGTGATTAAATAATAAAAATAAATTTAAAAAACCAGCCGAAAGCTGCGTGTTCGCCAGCGATACTACGACTACGGCGACGACGCGCGTGTCTCAGCTGTGCGAACGCCCGATACGGACTGACTATAACTGTAAACGACTACTTGTTGCGGTTATTCCCCTAGCCTCCCGCTCCCCCTCTTCTCCCCCCCCGAACTCTCCGGGCTTGCTACTTTTGCAGTGTTATCCCCCACTACTCGATAATACGTATATATATATATATGATACCTACATGTACTTGATCCCAGCCAGCGTGACTGGTGGAGCGCGTACATGTACATGGATGATTTTACAAAAACCGCGATATTTCGTGAAGCCTATGTTTAAAAAACAATATTTTGCTAAAAGATGACAGCAAATTATTCTTAAATGTATTTTTTGGTAGAAAAAAAATTTTGTTTTGCGTGGTTGTAAGATACCAAAAAAATAGGGTCGTTACCGTAGTGCGAAATAATTAAAAATTTTATCCGATTTTATCATTAACGGTTCATGGCACCTATACGCGTTGATTTGAAAATTTTTTTTTACTCCGTACTATTTGAAAGTCCGAAGTGTCAAACATCTTTTCTTTTAGTTTGGAATGATAAAAAAAAAAATGTTTGAAAAAAGATGGGGCCTTTTAGTCGTGAAGCCGACATTTGAATTGCGCGCAATAAATGATTTTATTTGTCCATGTGACCAATTTATCGCCACTAAAAAAAATTACCATTTACCGTCACGATTTTTCAAAGTTTTTAAAAAATTCCTTTAAAATTAAGGTGGCTTTTTAAAAAATATCAACAGCTCCGGGCCCAAAAGTTTCTAGCTATTTTGAACCTTGCATGAGATAAAAAACCAAATTTTTAACACCGAACGTCAAAAATTTAATTGACTCGAAAAGTCGCAGTTTTTCGTGAAACAATCCATGTATAGGCATCAAAGCCGGCTCATGTACCTCCCCTCCTTGCTCTGGATCCCCCACTCCTTCGCGTGTGTATTCTCTCGCTCCGTCTCTATCGTATCTCTTGTAAAAAAAAAGCTTCGACGACGACCGTCGAGTTTGACTTTCTGCCCCACCGAGTCTCTCCCGTAACCGGCTCCGAAAAAGTTACGGCGGCGTCTCCACTGCTTTTTGGTATTTTTAATGGATTTTTGGTCACTGGAATGTCGGTCTTTAAAAAAAACCTGGAAGATTACGGCTCACCGGGCTGTCGTTGGAACGCATACATTATATGCACGTATATACGGACATTCCCGGTTCGTTCCGATCGAGACGCTCGATAGGACTTTTCGGGAAAATCCGTGTTTCCCCCGTCTACACTGTACATCCATACACTCGATTTATCATCGGCGATCGTTTGAAATTCTTAGATGCAAAAGGAAGGGGAGAAGGAAAGAGAGAGAGAAAGAGAGACTCCATATTATTACAGTCGCGCGTTTCGAAAGCTCACGACGAGTACTTACGGTGAATCCATTGTCGCGAATTCCATGGCTACACGCGTGGACTTTGCAGTTTAATCTTTAAACGTGTGCGCCTAATGGTTTTTTTTTTTTTTTTTTTTTAGTGCGAGCGAAAGTTTTTTAATTTGGGGGAGGAGGGAAAGGCGATTGTTCAACCATTTTGGGGTCTCCCTCGACGATTCGCATTGGAAAATACCCTGCGTTCAATTTACGGTATAAACTCCTAGTCGGCCAAAGGGGGACTGATGGCACTCAGAAATAAAAAATAAAAAGTATTTTAATGGTTGCAAAATCAGCATCGAAGCCAAGGTCGCTCGGCGAGTCATCCAAAGCCGTTAACTCGACAAAAATACGCATAATTATTCTGCATCGAGGCACAGTGTCACAGCAAAATACCTATACGTTTAACGGTGGATAAGAAAATGACCGAACCGAATCATCTGTACATATATATATATATTAAAAGAGCTGTACGCATCGCTTTTATCAGCCGGATGCTCTTGGGGCTGATGTGTGTGAGTGTGCGTATGCATCGAAAGCTTCGACTCGTTATAGCCACTGACGTCGGGCGGACTAATTAAATACACACCCACGCGTATTTAGATGCATATTTTTCGAATATACTTACTACTCGCGGTAGGCGTTTTCGTTCGACAGGTGGATATGAACCCACTGTGTCACCGAAAAGCGAACGAATTACTGACTCGTTGTGTAAAAATGTATAGGTATACGTCACATCCATTCACGTGTCGCAGCCTATTTATTTTCATGAGAAGAAGGATTTATACATATATTGGGTACGTAATATATGTATTGGTACGTACAGGTACACCTAAAGCAGAGGCTGCGTGAGAAAGAGGGACGAAGCGGGCGTGGGTATGTGTATTATATTGTCCGTATATATATATATATATACCTCTATATATATATATATGCATACACACTTCCCGACTGTTAAGATCTCGGACGGCAACGCGGCGTTCCTTTAAACCAGTTTCGGTGTACCTACACCACCTCCAGGTTCACCTGTGTTTGCCCGTTCCCCCCCCCCCCCTCTTTCTTTCGTTTCCTCCATCGTCTTTTTTATTATTACATTTTGTGTTATTTATCCATGCACTCGGTGCATTCGGTTTCACGTGCACCTGCAGTTCAACAATGGTAAATGTTTTAGGGCAATGTGATGTGTATACAGCTGCGAACTTTGGATCTACCGTAACAATCCGAGAGCGTATACATTATTATTATATATTACAAGGTTTTCTTATATATTATAACCGCGAGCAAGTGCCGGAATTCCACCAAAGTTGTCTGTGAGATATGGTGAAATCCGTGATGTCGTCAACTTGATTCATTTCGCACCAAATGACTTGGGTTGACGGCTGTGATCTACTGGATACAAATAGTTCGAGGGTGGATACAAGACTGTACAGTATCACCACTAAGTGGGTCAATTATGTATATAGATTTATTTACAAAAAGACGTTGAAGCATTATATACGTTTCAGAATGGCGTGAGTAAGTCTCGTGATGCCTTTTTTTATTTGATTTTTATTTTTAATTCATCGAAATTGAAAGAGAAAAGAAATTTATTGTTAATCTTATATATGCAACTCTGAAACTTGGCAAAAACTTGTACACATCACCTCAGAGGCGCTTGCCCAAGCCAGTGTCTGGCACCATTGACACCAAAGTAATTTCGTGGTAAAAGAGCGCACTTTATATATATATATTGTTGTTGTTGCACAAAACCAGTATATATATATATACACATATATAAATGCGCAGGAACGCGAGAGAGTGAAAGTATCGATTCGTTCCGGATGAATTCAATAGCGCGCGCGAATTTCAATTCCCTCTCCCTCGCGCGAGCTTAGATGTACACGAGCGATAAAATTAGCCAAAAACACTATACGGCCGACGACCGTGACGTGCTCTCTCCCACTACCACTAGATATACTTGATTCCCTTTACATCATCACGAATGTATACATGTTGTATCCCACATGCGTAGGTGATTCGAGACGGAATCTCGCCCAAATCGATCGGGCATCAAACGAAAAAGGAAAAAGTGGCATTGTTCGATGTACTTTTGCAGCTCAAACTTGCACGCATCTCTCGCTCGATGAATTTTCAAACGATAGTTCGTACATGTACGTGTACACGTACTTATACAGAGCGACAAGCGTTAGCGCAAACCGATGATCGGTATGTGAATGTATGCGTGGGCGAGAGTTTTTTTGTTTTTTCTCTCGTGTGCGCTGTGTACGGGATACCAACAGGAAAATCGATGTACTTGTATAAAGGTAGGTACATGGAGAAAAGAGCCCGTATATGCGTGACACATGTGCTAATGCGTCTCTCGTGTGTACAAAAATAGAACAAATGTCGCAAACGAGGGAGAGAGTATATTTATATTTTGGTCGATTAGCAAATTATGTGGGGTTGTTCTCCGACCGCGCGATCAAGTGTCATCGTACTCCTACTTTGTGGATATTTTTAGAACCAAACTAATATGTATACGCATATTTACATATACGAGAAAATGGAAAGTTTCTTTTTTTTTTTTTTTTTTCTGTAAATCGTCCAAAAAAGAAGGATCAAAATCTGTAAAATATATACAGGTAACCAGTGCCGTAAATATCGTACCATCAATTATGCATAAGGTTCCGATGAAAAATTCATAATAAACCGCGCATATATAAATATACATCTGTTCCCCGTACACTACAGCAAGCGCTAACGCAATTGTATATACGTATACGTATTAACAACAATCGGAATATATTATATTCGCGGCGCCTTAAAACCAATTAAAATTTCCATCTGGTTGGAGTAAATTGCAAAAAAAAGTGTATACACGTATAGGATAAATACCCTACCGTATATATGTATATACGTACATATACGTGTACGCGCGGCTCTCGCATTGGGCAACAACAGTATATAGAGAAAGAGAAACAATTCCAAAGTAAAAGGCCTCGGTACGGGTTGTATATTTGTGCATTGTATACATATATGGACTTGCAAGATAGAGAGAGCGCGGGAGAAGAAAAAAAAAAAAAAGCAAAAACACACACCTTTACGCGCTTAATCTTTGCCAACAATTAAATCTAGATCGTACGAAACGAGAGTCGAAAAAAATAGAGCGAGTGAAAAAGAAAAAGAAAAAAAAAAGGAAAACCAGTCGAAACGCTCAGGGAACTTCCACTGTGTACGTGTATAGGTATACACAACGCACTTGGCGAGGCGATCGGCTCGAAGTTGTACGCGATATGCAGATGAACTAGGATATACATAGGTGAGGGAGAAAGAGAAAGACCAAAAGATCACGAGACTCGATAAGTGATACGTATATATATACAGTCCATATATTTTTATACCACGAGCACATAGTGAGAAAAGAGAGGGTGGGGGAGAGTAAAAGGAGTGGATCATACATCACGGATGAATGAATGAATGGCAGCAGCAGCTCGTACAGTGCAACCCCTCCCCCCCCCCCCCTCACGGTTCCCTTTTTTTTACATCATACCTGTCGGCTGTCGAACTCGAGGATTTCGAAAGCCCGGAGGGTCTCCGCGATCCCCGGAATTTCACTACGAGCCTCAAAATTCTATTGACGGATACCCCCTTTTTTTTTTCATTTATTTATTTGTCGAGTCGGACACACGCTTCAACCGCGCACGTTGAGCAAAGACAAGGCGAGCGATAGCCATCGCAGCCTCTGGGCCATTTTTTAAATATTTTTTTCCCCTCCTCCAACTTTTTATTTCAAAACGAGGGTACTTGTACACGCGAACCGTGATTAATTGAACTTATCGATGCTTACGAGCAGTGTGTTATTTTCCCTCTGTGTATACGCGTGTGCTCCTGCAGCTCTGCGTCTATTTTTAGCTTTCGGAACTCGCGCGTCACGATTACGAATTCGTGTATAGATTTTCGAGCCCGCGAGAAAGGTCAGATTTTTTTTTTGCCTCGAGACGTGAAATGCTGATGATTAAATGATGGTTGTATATGTATACCAAACGGTCGACGAGATGACAATCGTTTTGGGGCAAGTATACCTCTTCGTCAGCGTATACGGGTGTAGGTTCGCGTTGTGAAAGACACTGGTCTCGCGAAACCAAGAAAAAACTCTGACCTTCGTCGACGAATCCCTGATGCGCGAGAACGGCCGTGCGGTAGGCACACACGTATGTATAGGTATTACTCTTACGGGAGACGAGCATTACCGTTAATCGTATTAGGACGTTGACCAACGCGCTGTGCGCACCACGTCGCACAATACACGCGAGACGGCTATGGTTAAACATTGTTTGGTTACTTGAGCTTCGGGAGATAATAATTATAGGCAAGTGCGTGTATAATCCGTACTCGAGGACGACGATTACATGCGGATTGTGCTTACATGGCGTATGTGTAAGTACGTGCAGGATAAGTAAGAACACAGCCAAGTGCGTCACGCGCGTTGTTTTTAGTTTCAGAATCATCGGAAGCTTGTAACGATTTTTATGAGGCGAAGAAACAGTATGAGAGGAAAAATTCATACATTGGACCATCTGTGGATAATTTTACTTTTTAATTTGCAGCGCGATCAAAGCCAAGAAGCATCATTATGTATAGCTTAATTAATAATCATGAAATTTTTTTCCAAATTTATTTTAACACCCTGAAGTTCACACCGAATGTTATCTTGTATTGTGTGTTTTTACTCATTTTGCTTTTAAATCATAGGAAAAAAAAGTGACAATTTTAATATCAGGTGTTAACTCTATCTTGTTTAAATTATGTTCCCTTAGTAGGACCCATCTGTATGATGAAGTTTCGATCGTTTGCGTTCAACAAAAAAATTAAAAATCATTTTTTCAACTAAAAAAGGGGAACGTTTTAGGTTATGGGCAAATAATTTGCAAGATAAAAGTAAAAACGGACAATATATTTGAAAATTTACCGTTTTTACTAAATACTAGATTTTTATTTGTAAGTAAAATTTAGTGAAAAAACAAAAAATGAGGTATCAGTGTATATTTGGAGTACAATCAATTTTATTTTTAATGCTACAGTAAGGAAAAAAAAAAACTTTATCAAAACAATAAAACTGGCCTTATCCTGAGTAGTTCCCGCGTAAGCTAAAAATTAAATGAACGTATGTATATAAAATTCTCTAAGCTCGTACACATATGTATGAGCCTGCAAAATGTAGTCACAAGAATTTTTTTTTTTTTTTTTTCAAGCCAACAGTCAAGTGCCAGAAGGATAAAGAAATCGATCATTTATAGATATTTATTTATTTTTCGTCTTAGTCCGGACACCACCCTTACAGATCCTTAACCCAGATTCTTGAGAGTAACGACGGCACGGCTGTTATTCCAAAGGTAATACAAATATATACCTACAGCTAAAAAAAATTAGGCAAGCGATCGTAAATAACATACGAGCGAGCAAAGTTGAAATATTGATAGAAGAGCCCGGGGGCCCCAAAAATATCAGCCCCAAGGACCCACAGTCGTTTAGTTTCTACCGTGAAAAATATCGCCAATCCCGATAGGCCAACATGACAGTGTGTATGTATACGTAAGCTCGGCGAGATTCGTTGTTTTGTCCACGCGAACTAATAGAGATGGATTGGTGAAAGTCGACGATCGAGATCGGCTCTTTTCTTTCTTTTTTTTTTTTTTTTTTTTTTTTTTTTTTTCTTTTTTTTTTCTCCGTTCACCCAAAGAATGTATCAATTTTCGCTTAGATTTTTCTTTTGCCTTTGTTTTAGATTACATTGCTCCGTAGATGTTCGCATGTGAGGTTTGATGGAATACGGGGAAAAATTCGAGTTGATTCGAAATAATTGTTGTGCTGATACCAACGTAGGATACTTTGTTGTGTTGATTTACGTGACGACGCGACGAGTGTAACTCGAAAAAACAGTCGTCAACAAAGAAACAGTTTCATTCATAGTAGCGTGTATATATATATATATATGTGTGTGTGTGTGTATATATGGATGTAATTATGTGTACGACAATAAGTAGTTTACCATCGTTGTTTCCGCGCATGTAATACGTGAGGTGATAATACACGTTGGCGTTACAAGCGCGTTCATACATCACGTATATGGTTGCGTAAGGTGAGGGCGTAGAGCGGAAAAATTGTCGTGTGGTTTTTTTTTTTTTTTTGTAAAATACGTCCCGAAGTGCAAATAACAAGTTTGAAGATTAATTATTTATGAACACGCGTCAAATGTATACACAATTGCACGGGCGCGTGCGTCAATTTATTTGGAGTTATTTCTTCTTCTCGAAAGCACGGGTGTGTGCACAAGTGTCTGTACGAAGGCCTCGAGACGATGTAAAAAAATAAGTTCAACTTACGCATATACATTATATACGTGCCCGTGTCTTTATCACCAATGTCATTTGCAGGCCATATGGGTTTTTTTTTTCTTTTTTTTTTTTCATCATTATTATTATTATTATCATGAAAGCGATAAACACCGTTTTTTAAATGTTATTTTTAGCTTTGAATTGGCTAATTAAAATTTCAGGGCTTACGACATTTTTTACGCGAATAACACACGTATATTTTAAAAACTGTTGGAAAAAAAATTGGTGTATCAATGAATTCCGCGTTTTCCTTTTTTTTACAAAGACATCGTGACTTCCTGCGCACGACAGGCCTTATCTGTGTATATACTTTTTGGATCCGCAGTTTCGACAAAACAGCGAAAACAGTCAGGAGCTTTTGCATTGTCTTTTTTACTTGAACCAGAGCTTCTTGTCCCCATCGAATCTCCACGCAGGAAGCCATCGGAGCTTACGTAAAGGCTGAAAATTAATTTCACGGTCGCTGCTGAAAAATTGCCACCGGCGAGAGAGCCATTCAACACAGACACTGTACACGGATATAGTCGTGCATGCGCATGAATATTCTCGCGAAAATTAATGACGCTCGTAGCACGCGGATCGAGGGACCGACAGTTCCCGACACCGCAGGCCAAACGCGTCCGTTGCGAAATGCCCCTGTATATACCTGCGATGTGTATATGCAATTGTTGTCCCGTGCATTTATATATATGTTTATCAAAATGGGCGCGCGCCAATCAGCCTTTATTAAACCTCGACGTGGACTCTCTTTCCACGCTGTCTTTTTTTCACTTGTTTTGTTAAAAGAAAAAAAACAAAAAACAACAAAACGCGCTGCCACCTCGTTTTGCTTCGATGTTGTTTTAAAAGCTCTGGAAAAATCAACCGTTTGCTCCTTGGACAAAATGAGAATTGTAAATCAACGACAATCACCGGGCTGGAATCACACTTTTGACAAATCGGCGCGTCGGCGGAAAATTTAAGACTCAGATAACGGGCGAGGGTCACCAGCTGGGATTTGCATGAGCAATTAACGACGGAGGAGCTTCCTCGAGCCTCGGAGCACGTAATTTTCAAAGCCGAGAAATCCGTTCGGTGGCTCATCTGCATGATAATCCAGGCGAGCCATTTATCTAACGAATTTCATTAAAATGTCAAAGACACAATGGAGATGGATGGAGAGTGAGTGAGTGATTTTTCGAGCATGACTTGGCACATGACTTCGTAACCGATCATTAATAAACAATAAAACGCTCGCTGCATGAAAGGGTACATGGAAGACAAAAGCGGGGGGGGGGGCACATACTGGAAAAGTAACAAAAACAAACAAACAAACAAACACAAAAGCGGCGAAAATTTCACTCGTTGTAAAGTGCTGACAAAAGAAAAAAAAAAAAAAATACCCCGTAACGATCATCAATCGAGGGGGATATCGCGAGTGGATCAAGTCCTTTTCTTGCTGGTATAGGCATTGTAATATGAAAATAAGCAAGTGTGTACAGCGCACCGTATAGCCCCGAAAAAGCGTCGGAGCGTAAAAGCCAGAGCTTTCCGGTATGGAGAACGGAACAGCGAGAGAGATAGAGAGAGACAGGGGGGGGAGAGGAGACTCAACAACTTGTGCAATGACCCGATTATTAGCGAGGCTCGCGGATAAAGTTGCGCTCGTCGGCCTAATCCGTGCGAGTGTATGTATGTATGTATACATCCTCACAGACACGTATACACATGGCATACCTCGAGCACTGGTGTGCCCGTGCCGTACGAACAACGGTTCTGGCATTCCTCGACAGCTGATTCAGTGGCTGGCCAGCAGCACCAGCAACAAGTGGCATATTGGTATGTAGGTAGGTAGGTAGTGGTCACTGGTGGTCAGCACCGGCACTCACACACCACCCGTCCTTATTTAAACGATGAAAGAGCAAGTATCAATATAGGTATATTGGGTGCATTAACGGAGTCCATAGGTACACAACAGGTTGTACACGGTACAGAACATAGTTATATTATAGTGAGTAATGGTACCTACGTTGGTATGGTGTACCTGATGTGCTTTATACATATATAGGTACATTCAAGTAGTCGAGATATTCCTTCCACGCGCCTCTCAGACCTGCTGTGTCTTACCTACGACTACTTACTTACTTTTAAGTACTTACGCTATACTAAGTATAATGGGAATACATACGCTTACGAATATTACACACATTTGCTGATGAATGATTTTTTTTTATATTTTTTTTTTTCCCTCTTCCATCCATTCGTGCGAAAGAGTAGGTACGTGTAAAGGTTCTATTGCGAGTTTTCCGGTGTACTTTTTCATTAGTTCTTCGCAAATCAAAATAAACACAATTCGTTGTTTGGATTTTTTAAACGCAGGAAAAGCAATAGAAACAATAACTATCCATTTTTCGGGTAAATGTTTTTTTCACATCTCACGATAATTGTTCAAAATTTTGCATCAAACCATTTATTCGTAATTAGTAAACCATCCAAGTAACGTTACAAACAACCGAGAAGTATTTGCCTAAGCCGAAATAGGTAAAGTGTACCTATATATCATCGGAGTTACAAGTTGACGATGCACAAATAATAAGAGGATACAAAAACGCAGCAGTGAAATCCGCCGATTTTCGTACAGCAGCCTTTTTTTTTTTTTAAATTTATATATGCTCTCGTTTCCATGCGACTATATACGACGGCGGCCGACGCAAGTTGTTGGACTGAATCGTGACTCGTGTTACATATTATATACACGTACCCATACCCGTATGATATTTATACAATGTGTACTCGCACAGCGGAGCACTTTGGTGTTATATATAGGTGCCTACGTACAATAAGTATATGGATATAGTGAAACAGCGCCGGCTTGCAGGTCAAGGCCTTACTGTACATAGGTATTCTCTTTTCTTTCCCCCCTCCTCGCCACCTCGATCCTTTTTCTTCGGAGTTTTGCGGATCGCGTCGCGGTACTCTCTCTCTCTCTCTCGCGGCTGCTCCCCGCTCCGGTCAGCTGATGATCTATTGTTTCGTCGGGATTCCGGTTGGCTTTTTTACGTGGGATCTAGATTTCTTTTTTTTTTTTTTTTCTTCTCATTCCGTACAAGCGGGACTTTAAAGAGGGACGCAAACACTTTGGGCGCCTTTTACATCCACACCCATGGGTTTCGGACCGATCAGAAATCTCTTGAAATTACATCGTATCGACGCTATCTCTGGTGGATGCTCGTTGGTGAAAATTACGGAAAAAGCTTGCGTGCCCACGTAAAAGAAAAATAGAGACAACATCAGTGACGAGTCTCGTTCCTCCGTTACTCCCTTTTTAAATTGATCCTGTGGTGTCATAATGGTACGTGGAGCTATATTTTTTATTTTTTTAATGTTTCCGCTCTCCCTCTGTATTCTACGCCACGCCGCGCTCTCCGTATCCCAGTCTACGCGACGTAGGTTTAGGACGGCGAGTCCCGAAAAATCCACGAACCTCTGCTTCCGCTGTTACGTATTGTATGAACACTAGGGATCTCGATAAGCAGGAAGCCGTGAGCCATTTTTTTTTTCATTCCCGACGGCAGCAAAGTATGTGAATTTCTCTCCGACGCGAGAAAGAACAACAAAGTGTATACACTCGGGCTATTAAAAATTTAATTTTATATGATCACGCGACACGAGTAATTAAAAAAAAAATGCGCGTTTCCTGTATCAAAGGTTTTTCGGTCCTCTCTCGGAAGCGCTTGCCATTTTTGAATCTCGACGCGCCTGTTGGCTTTTCCGTCGCTGTCATGTATACACGTATACGTGTATCATTATACTTTCACGCGTCCCAATCAGTTTTGTGGAATTCGTGTGAATAAAAAAACCTCAAAAGTCAATACACCCGATGGAAACTCATACATGGTTAATTAACAAGCACACCACGAGTGACCATTACTGCGAAGCGGAGCAAATAACGCATTTACTTACGTTGCTGTAATCGGCTTCCGCAAACTTGGAGAAAAAAAAAAATAACGCATTGATCCAAGAATTTATCAGCACCTATGCACATACGTACTTATGCGCGATGAATAAAGAAAAAAAAAAAAAAAAAAAGGAGAAAAACATTGAAAATCCAAACACACGTGTGTACACATGAGGTGTGAGTATGTGCGTATACAAATGAATCCCGTGAAATAGCTGGAGAAGCGTATAGACAAGGTTGTTTCTTCGCGCGACTCTTTCCGCGTTCATCATACCTATACACGCATCAGAGGCAGATAAATCCCCGAGATGAGTCGCGCGCCAAGGGGGGGGGGGAGTCATTAAGCCCTGACCTTTCCCGACGCTTGTACGCTTACTTGCCTCTACTTGGCTGCAATTATTGTACGGTAAGCGGCTGATGGGACACTTTTCCGCGCACACGTTCGTCACGGGGATTACATGCACTGGCCGTGTACCAAACTGTAGAAAGTTAGCCGTGTGTTTCGCGCATAGTGTATACCGTCACATAACACACGTGGATTTGCACGTTAATTTGCCGATGATTTATTAACGAGCTATACAGCGGACTTGCCATTTCGCGTCTCCTTCGCTCTTTCCTCGCAGCGGTTCCACTTTTTTCTTCTGATTGATTGTTGCTTCTTTTTTTTTTTTTTTTTTTTTTTTTTTTTTTTTTCCCCTTCGGCCACGTGAGTGATGATGTGCTAATGCCAAGCAAGTACAAGTACATACATTTCATTAGTCACATCCACGTGAGTTTTCCTGTGTCCTTCCCCTAGACATATATATATCTTCTCGGAACAGTGTGTAGGTATAAATCACGATAACAATGCGCGAGATCTTGAAAAAAGAGGAAAAAAAAAAAAAAGTATGAAAACAATAAATCCACGTGATTTTTGTATGATTCCACTTTCGACAAGTGCATCATTGACGTGCGGCTAATTGCACCGCGTGGCCTCTAATGATCGCGCTCGTCGTGCTTTATGCAACAATAATGGTGATAACGAGGTAGCGTCGTCCGCGATGGATTTTTTTTGTTCCTCCCCTTTGGATTATCGTTTCACCGGGAGATCGTCAAATCTGACACTGGCGGTCATTAAAAATTGAATAAAGCGAAAATAAAAAGAAATAATCCCGGGACGACCGGCATCTGTGCTCGTACAAGAGTAAACTACGAACGCACAGAGAGTTGCCTCGCGGCTTCCAAGTGTCATGTGTATACTCGTGGGTTTGCATGCAAATGTATACTTATAAGCCCGTGGGCTCGAAAAAACCAGCATAATTTTTTAATCGCACCCGTACAAGGGAAAGTAGCTGAGATGAGGAACGTTCGCCATAGAAATCCCGGGCAGCTAAACTATAGTAGCGTTTTTTTTTTTTTTTTTTTTTTTTTTTTTTTTTTTTTTTTTTTTTTTTTTTTTTTTTT
>NW_019384278.1:2820235-2846828 GCF_000648655.2 Copidosoma floridanum | reverse complement strand
TTTTTTTTTTTTTTTTTTTTTTTTTTTTTTTTTTTTTTTTTTTTTTTTTTTTTTTTTTTTATGTACCTACCTGTAGAGTCTGGCGCTGCAACACCCGCTCCTGTGAGCCATAAGTATACAGGTATGTGTGCTTTTAATATACCCATACCGTTCGTTTCATTTTGAGTGTACGGTTTGCGTAATAATCACTCGAGGTCTTTGCTTCGCCGCGTATTGCAAGTTTTATTAAAAACGACTCGTGATTTTCGTATTGCAGATGACCAAGCGAGGAACTTCTTTGTAGGATACTGCATACGTAGTTGTATGGTATTGGTTTTTTTTTTTTGTTTGTTAGTAGAAGTGGGAAATTCGGTGTATTGGTTTGAGGTACAAATCAGGTGTTCCTGTGTTTGGTTCTTTGAACAAGTGTGGAGACTAAAAATGAGAAGAAGAAATTGGGTATTCCCGTCCAATTCACCCAACTTTCCAAAAAAAACCACGCTAATAAATAGTCCGATTAAAGATGTAACTTATTTTCTCGAAGAACAGTAAAACAAAAATGTATGTATCAGTGAGGGTTCCGGTTGCAAGAGACGCGACTTGTTTTTCGTAAAGACGAAGGAACAGCTAATCTACATGATACGAGGACAAATCATTGTGAAAAACAGCATTGAGTTCGGAAAAACCCTAATATGTGGGTTACACATGAATCTTCCGTGTATTATTACGAGAGGTGATAAGAGGGGAAACTTATCATCAGCATGTTCATACAAAAATAAGAAATGGGGTTAAATAACAAATCGCTCCATTCGAATTTAACGAAAAGCGTAACGTCATGGTTTACATCAATTGCGGCTTTTTCCCCTACCTTCGAACTAAAGGAATCGCTTGCTTAAGGGCATATTTTTTAAATTGTTCAGTACATTGAGTGACGACCAGCTCAACAGGATCGTAAAAACCTTTGCTTCAATTTTTTTTTTCAAACCACGACCACTTTTCTATACGCATCGCAATGTTCCGAGACTACGATAATTCGTCTCCCCAAGTTACTTCTGCAAGCTTTTCTTCCCATCCATAGCGTTGCCACCTAGGCTTTTTTTTTGTTTTAATTTCTCAACCATCGTCAGCTTTACCCACACACGTGTTACATGCTAATGCAAGTTTATCTCGAGATTTAATAGCTACCTGGCCAACACCACTTTTCCATGTACGCTCATTGCACTCAACTAATTTTCCCGCTCGCGATACAATCTATACCTACTTTCGGCCGTGCATTTGAACGAGCTGCTGCTTCACTCTGCAGCACATGCACACACAGAAAGAGAGAGAGAGAGATACCTATAGATAAATTGTTGGCGTATTACAGGCACATGGAGATAAGAAACAAATTTTCCAAAGAGATCCACTTTTGCGTCTATAAGACTTTTTTTTCTTTTTTTTTTTTCAACGCTTTAAGACGCACAATATACGTATAAGGTTGCAACTGTAAACGCAGCACGTTGTGGGGTGCACAAATTGAGGCGGCAATATTTACCGACTCGCAACGAGAACTTAATGCACGCATTTGATACAAGCTGTGCGTGCACGTATATATAGCAGTCAGTGGTATAAGTAGTGGTACAGCAGCAACAGCCTTGCCGCTGGCTTATCGCGCGCGGCCGAGCGAAAGGATATGCCCCGATTGAATAACGAGATAGATAAATAGACGCCTGGATTCCGATTGGAAATCATTTATCACGTTTATGCATGTAACGGCCGTATGTATATGTATGTACAGCTGCCGCCACCGCAGTCCCGGAGAAAACCTATTTTCACGGCTCGCGCGCGTGTGCGAGCATTTTCTCACGTATAGGTATTTTCTCCCGTGTTTTTCTTTCTTCTGAGCTAACTCTTCGAGGTTTCATTGAGAATTCATTTTTAGGCTAGTCGCTGCAACGTCAGCGGGGGGTTTTTTTTAATTTGTTTTTTCTATGCCAAAACAAAGGCACGTGCGTGAAATTGTTATTGCCGAATTCATTGGATAACGAGTTCCACGATTATCCATCGAAATTTCTTCCATGCGCGTTACGCGCGCGCTGCTGTTAGTTGCAAGTATTTTTTAATCCTGCCTCAAAAAGATTACGTGAAAGTTAAGAGAGTGGAAAAAAAAAAAAAAACTATAAAACCATTTTACTCCCCCCCCCCTCTCCCGCGAGAGTTTAGCGAAGACGGTGGCTGTGTAACACTTCAATAGCCGATCGAACCAAGTATGTTTCGCCATGAGAAGGAAGTGGGTAATTTTCGTTCGATCAAAGTGAGAGAGCCATTTTTTTTGTATGCCTTGGCCACGTGATAAATGGTGTATAATCGAGAGCGCGAAAAGGAATTTTGATTCATTATGCATAACATAGCGATATTTTTTTTTTTTTTTTTTTTTTTCACCGGTGACGATAAGATAGGAAGGGGAGAGTTTATCGTTACGCGTATTGCAATAGTTTTTTCGTCGTTTTCTAAGTGAGGTGTACGATTTTTGTTTTGAGTTTATTAAAAAAAGTAGTAGCAACTGGCACAAATTTATTTCGTAAATTTTTTTTTTCTTCTATTCATACATACTTGAACAAATTGTTAAAAAAAATTGTTGATAAAAAAATTTGGTTTCCTCAAAAATTAGCGATGCACGAATTTGAACGACATCTACCTTTATCCATTGGAAAACGAGACAATATCTTTTTTCTAACGTTACACATTTGTCATAAGCCCATATAAATACGTATAGATATTCGAAAGTCTAAGGTTACGGCACATCAGAGTCTGATTGGCATACCAACCGATGACATATTTTCGTCCTCTTCGTTGATAATATATATACACGCAGAAAAGAATTACAGGAATTTTTACCGTAAAAGCTACCGTAAATAATCCTGTGATAATTTGTCATTACGTAAATTTTTACCGTAGATATTCATGAATTTTTACCGCAGTTTACAGTAATTTTTATGGTAACTGTAAAATTTATCCAAAATTCACTACAATTTTGTAAACTACGGTAAAAATTCATGAACACGTACGGTAACAATTTACGTAATGACAAATTAATTATCACAGGATTACCGTTGCTTTTACGGCAAAAATTCCTATAATTCTTTTCTGCGTGTAGGTACCAACATTTTTCCACTTTGCTTCTGTCTTCGAGCGGATACTTACCTCTTGACCGAACGAAACAAAACAGGTTTTGTGACTAAATTAGCCCCTAATTGGTCTCTCCCTCTCTCACCCTTAGAAGCGATTAAACGATTTCTCAAGGGAATACGAATATATGAAAAGTACATCGACATGCACATGTATATTTATAACGCGCAGGTACACATTTTTGCGAGGCAGGCGCTATCGGGACACCTATTGATGTAACTTTGCTACGAATACCTGTAAGTGTGATTCTTCTTTGGGGCGCTTTATTTGTTTGTTTGTTTTTGCCAACACCTCAAATTACTGCTCAAACTGTTGAAACGAAACATTATTTTCCAACAGCAGAGCTTATACCTTGGTTGCTGGTCCCTTTATTTTAATTAACAGACATTGTTTTATTAGGTGAATGGGCAAGTGTGGCCGTTTAAATCAGTTGATAATCTCCACGAAACAAGTGTATTTTCTTTTCTTTACTGTTTTTGAAGTGAAATTTAATATCTGTGATAAAATACTTGGGAATTTCACACATTTAGATAAAGAATTAAATATAAACAAACTCTAATTGCCTTCAGTGATTTATATACAGGCACATTTTACGAGTGTCACCAACGTTTTTATTCTCTGATAAAACAACCGATTAAGCAGTATAGGTTTTCTTGAAATAGTAATCAGTACGAAAGTAGTTTGAAGATACGCAATGTTAAAACAATGCGCCTTGGCACATTCTTGGCGTCTTTGATGGAAACAACACATACGAGGAGAATTTTTCCTCTCAAAAATTGTAGTGTCATTGACGCAACAGTTTATATAATAAAAAGTAAAATATGGTATGATTTCGTTACAAGTATCTCAAATGTCTTCAATGGATTTTTTTACAAGTTGGTGTGTTTTAGATAACTATCGACTTTGATGAAACTTAGTATGAATAAAAATTGTGCATTATCTTACCGGAACTACGCCTAATGAAATTCAATTTTTTTTTCCCCTAATACACCTCCCTCATTAACGAGTGAGTACGATTTTCTTTATATACTATCAGCTAAACTACACATACGTTCAAACCAAAGCTGACAATCCGATTGGTCTGATAAAAGAAATTTCATGTCATTAGTGAAAGTGTGGTAGGATCATCGATTTTAAATAACCTCCGTTAATCATACATTTGTGGTAGAATATTTACATCTTACATAATTGTATGCTAGTCGTTGGTTATCTATATTATCTAATGAGGAAAAAAAAAATAACAATTAAACAACGTTACATTACTTTTAACGGAACGGAACATCACATAAAAATGTAACATCTAATTCAGTTTGTCGTAAGGATTATGTTATTTTTACACGTTATTTTACAAATTTTCATAGCTTCGTGCTCCATCAGCGCATAATAACGTTGGTGAAATTCAGCATAGGAAATAAATGATAAGATTATTTATTTAAGGTTTATTACGACTACGCAAGACCAAAAATCAAGATATTAAATATAATAATAATAATATTAATAATAATAATAATAATCCTCTATTTTGCTTACAATAACAAATTTTTTCTCGTAATTTTTACCTACCAAATCACTCTTTACCTTTTCAGTTTGCTTTTACAGTATTGGGACGGACAATGAATACCCACAGTCGTTGGCAACGAATCCACTACGATGCTGGTGTAAGCTTCCACAAGTGGACAATTGTGTATCTGGGTACGTTTCACAAATTCGTGATAATGTGTGTGTGTATGAGTAACGGGTAGTAGACGAGAGGGAGACATAAAAAATGGCCCCACTATACAGTACGCGCATTGGAGGTTCCCCGAGTTAGACCGTATACGAGCTTTTTTAACAATTTGTCTCTCTCTCTCTTTAATGTGTGTACAGTGTTTACAAAAAATACACATGTATATAGTACGTATACACAATACGAATGTGGTCTCGCACACAGTGAAAGGGAATTGGCTGTGAATTGCGCGTGCTCTCCCCCGCTGTTCTCCGATGGCGCTCTATACTCTCTATACTCACTCTCCCTTCCCAACAACTTTTATCATTACATATTATATGTACCGTAGGTGCAAGATGAAATGACGCGTACTCAAACACCTGATATTATGCCCGTCTATATGAGCAAAGAGATACGGGGTTGCAGCGATTGATGCTGATTCCCCCTCTCTTCTTCGGCTGCGATTTTTCGCAGAAAGTCAATCGGCCGATGCTGGTGTTTGGCACAGTGGTCGCAATTGTTTTTACAAACATTAATTAAACGAGAGCTGTTACTTTGTCGGAGGAGATCGGGTGGAAACTCGTTTCCCGAGCCAAGTATATATATAATATAATATTATTATGGACGGTGTAGTTTTCGAGCCGTAGGTTTCACTAGTATACAGGTATACATCGCGCTATACGGCGCAATGAAAGCAAATTCGAATTGTTTTATGATGACCTTTTATTATTTTTTTTTTTTTTTTTTTTCATTTAAGTTTCAATCATACCACCGCGCGCTCGCTGCTCTTGAGTTTGATTTCTCTCTCTCCTCGAGCTGACTCGAACGATAAAAATTTATGGGTGTCCGCCGATAAAATTGAAGAATAATACCTTTGAACGATATAAGTACCATATATTTTTAATGGATCAACTTCTCTTTGGCCGTACGTATGATACATATATAATATACAGTATCCGCGAACACTGAGCGACCCAATTCTTTGAATCAAAGAAAATTTCTTTACCCTCATTCCGTTAAATATTTTCTTATGAGTAAAAAAATATAAGTTAATTGAAAATAATATTTTATTAAATTGAATTTTTCTTTTTTTAATTACGAATTTCTCATTTAGTTGTACGAAATGTTTTTTTGGATCGACTAAATTTGTTTCAATTAAAAGAAAATATTTAACGGAATGAGGGTAAATAAATTTTCTTTGATTCAAAGAATTGGGTCGCTCAGTGAAGGAATACACAAATGATGAATTTTAAGACTAGTCGGGTTTTGTGCCCGAGCACGTATACTCAACAGTAAAGTCCCGAGGGGCGCACATTATGCCAACGTGCGCGTAGTTTTTGCTACCCCCCCCCCTAAAAATATTCAAAATATCTAATTAAGCGAGTCATTTGAAAAACTGGATTTGACAAGTGCACTCACTCCCGTTGCGTGTAATGTATACCCGTACATACAAGTACTTAACTTGATACCTGCATGTATACGTGAAAACTGCACGCCGCTCCCCAGAGAGAGGGAGAGTTGTCCGGGCGTTTGTCCGCGCCGTGCTGTGGGCCTCGATCGCGAGACTCGGCCTACCGTGATATGTATATGTTGTATGTACCGCGATCCCAAAAGGCTCTCGGGGCGGGTTCTCTTGGTGGAATTTTTGTTTGTTTTCTTCACTCTCGCGCATTCGCGAGGCTCGCCCTTTTGGAAACAGGCGAGCGCTCGGAATTCTCTCGTCGTTAGCGCGCTCGATAAAATTGTTGGGTCCGCGTGTAATTCTCACGTGGCTCCGTTGATGGTTTTTTTTTTCTTCTTTCTCCCTTTTTTTTTTTTTTTTTTTTTTTCTTTTCTTTTGGCGGTATAGAGCTGTCGTTATTTTCTCGAATTTATGGGGAATCGTTTGCTGTCCGCGTCCTGTGGACCTACCCGTGACGTTCAAATTAATGAAAAAAAAGGCCTTTGCATGCAGTTGTTTTTTTTCCCCCCAAAACGATCCGAATATCCTAAATCATGCGTTTTACGCGCAATCGATGTAACTTTAAAAATCATTCGACGAAAACATAAGAGCACGATGCTTTTTTCAATCATGCGTATACGCATAAAAGCCGCGTTTGATGTTCAACTGCACTTTAATTTCTCGGTGCAGGCACGACCCGACGGTTTTATGCGCGTAACAAAATTTCGTTACGATAATCGCATCCGTAAAAAAAAAGCAGTCGAAATTAATAATATGATGAAACGCGACAACACAGCAGCAAAAACAAATCAGCCTCTGACCTTTTGCAGTATAGCTGTGTATACACTATCTCTCAAATTGATGTCAAAAAGTTTTCACGAATACCCAATTATTCACAGCTAATTAAAACAGCTTTTTGTAGTTAATAATGAATATGATGTTTTGTCTGCCGAAATACAATTACCAAGGAGAGTGGCTTCTTTGACCAAAGCAAATTATGTTGCATTGGAAATATACTCGGAAAGTTTTTATACAAGCAATACCACACATCGCATTGCTGTAGACAGATCAACTTACTCAAGTATATATTGATTGTCCAAAGAAAGTGGCGTTGGCGTTTCACGTAATACAATAATTTTGAACAACAAAGCCCCACAAACTTCTCAAGTATAGTAACAATATGTTTTGTGGTCCAATGTTTTCGACTCAGCCTCATGGTAGGTACTGCTCTCATGTATATATGGTTTAAGAAAGTCACAGGGATTTAATAGCAGCAAAGTCTGATAATTCTTGCGAAATAGACGTCTCCTGGGCCATTACACCTGGTGTTCTTCGATGCAGAGAGGCAATTTTGTTTTCTCCGCTGCGAAAATACCAAACTCTCCGTACCTTGGCACTTACAGGTATATATAATAATATACACGCACGCACAGATCCACCTATACATCGGTGTGCACTTATATTTATATCCTTACGACTTACATCCCCGTATGTATATATGTATATATACAAGTATAATGGCGTGTGAATTTTCACCGATGGACGGTTGATTGGAAAATCGCGTTCTCCCTCAATTTTCTTTGTTCGGGTGTAATATATCTTTCGGCTGAGACGTGCGAGCCTCGGGAAAATTTATGTCGCCATCGGGTTTCCGTCCGAGGGATAATTAATTTTTCGCCAGGCGTACCTACGTTGTGTACCAACTGTTGCTTTTAAATAACAATTAAAGTCGAGCAAAAGCGTTTACACGTTGTTTGTTGTTTTGTTTCACCCTCACGCTCAAAATTATAACGATAACAGCACGAGTATGTGTTGGCAGCGAGTATAGCAACCCAACGATCGTCAAACTTGCACGAGTAAGTACATTGCAGGGAGGACGAGTAATGATTGTACTTTTGAATACGCGAAACATATGTGTATATGTCATTGAGCAAGCGATGGTTATGTATAGCGAGTGAGTTTCGCAAGAGACTCAACCCATTCGTAGCGACACTCGATGCATCTTTGTCGTCCATGGACTGGCCCAGGGGCACGTAGGATGCAAGGGACCATCCTGGCTCTTCTCAGCGATCCATATACACACGGGAACTGTCGATTCATAAATTCATCGTTGGAGCTGGGGAATGAAGCGATTCTCTCTCCCTGATGCTCGTACCATTGTCATCCGATGTACATGCTTTTTGACAGCGGAGCTAACGCGCGACTATTATGTATGACTGCCAACGACAAGAAATTCTGCCCGTGCCGATTCCAACTTCCAACGGTTCGTGTTTCTCTCCCGTCGGCTCGAAGTGAAATCTTTGAAATTTTCCGCGGAGCAAGGCCCCGTGATGGGCACTGTTGGTCTTCAAATCGCGGATCGTACTTGTATTTCTAGCTCCGTGCGGGTCTAAAACTACAATTTTGAACTCGATCCCAAGCCTTTACAGAGAGACAACGGGCTAGTGCATCACCAGTGCACGTGAAAACGAAAGCAGGGCAAACCATATATTTACATATAAATATCGCGAGCATTATTATTTCCCAGTCCCAATTATTATACTTGTACTGTTTCGAAAAAGGTAATGGGCGAAGCATGCCGCAACTCCTCACGCGCTCCAGAGGAGTCCGTGCGCACGAGCCCTCGGTGAGTATGACGTCAGGCTCTGCTGCTATACCATATATTGTATAACCCATATAATATACCACCGATACGAGTACCGCTGCAGCTCGGAGGAAACCAGTTCGCGCAGAGATCCGCCTCTGCCGCGCGTAGGTACATTATGTGCGCCGAGAATTTTTCAGCGCCGCTCTCTGGGGCACGAGGGGCACGCGCGCTTATTATGGCCAGAGAGAGAGAGAGTATATATTATTAGGTATCTACGGAGGACTGGCTCTGATAATATGGTAGGTGTACATTATATATATACTTACCTCGCGGGCGTTGAAACATTCGTGTCAAAACGTCGGAAAAGTGTAGCGCCGGGCGATCGATGCGACCCTTTTTATCTGGTATTTATTGCATCGAGAGCATATTCCCCGTCGACGGATGATGATAGAGAGAGTCTATTGTGTGAATACAGGAGCGTTAGAGAATCGTATCCTATGAGTATGTTGTGTTGGCTTGGTGCTTATTTTTTTTTTCTCGCGTGCGTCCTACGCTTGTCTAAGTGCGTTTTGAATCGCGTATAAATTCAGCGTTGTGGTTTTCATTGCGATTCGTCGCACATGTATGAATTTTAATAATCCGATCGGTTGTTTAATACATGGGTTATCGATACTCGTTCAAATTGGCCGGTCCTTTTACTGTTTGCTTGCGAATTTTGTGACCATTTGGGTGTTGCGTTGGTAAAAAAAAATTTAATTTATTTATTTTTTGTTTTTTTTTTTCCACCATACAAGATTTATGTAACGTTGCTGAGGAATGCGAGGTGATGGAACGCCAGGACCAAACGGACAATGAACGCTTTCCAAATAAAACGAAACACTAGCCGACTTGGCCATTATTTCGACCAAGTTTCTCCGTAACCACTTCAATTGCAATTTCCTTTCAAATACACGCACACGTATACGAGTACGGGTGTACCACAAAGCGCGCTCTAACAATACATACATCTACTGTGTTATTTTATTTATCGGCACATACACAACGTAAAGCAAAGCAACAGCAGATAGTCAGATGTGGTTATTCAACTGCGTTGATATCCAAGCTAAAGGTATTATGGTATATCAAATGCTTCCCTTGTCGGCCACAGCGCTATGTACTACAACTGTATCCTCGTATAATTGCAGAGCTCACGTATAGCTCTAATTTAGTTTTTTAAAAAATCAAGTTTTCGCGTTTACTCATAAAACAATCGAATTTTGAATGATTTTTGAAACACTCACTCAATCACTTGTGCGATCTGATGATTATTCTTTTTTTTAATATTTGAGTAAAATTGTTATTTTTTCTTTTTTTTTTTTTCTCTTTTCATCTTTAAGCGCGATTATAAACCTCGAGGAAAATTGTTATTTTTAAACAAATATATACTCATACAAGCAAAAACGTGGAAACTGCCGAACAATAAAGCGCTCTAGCGACTCGGGCTTATCCAATTTCCCGAAAAATCAGTTCGATCCGACGACATGGACGCAAACCAAGTAATTGGCCCTCAGAGTTTCTCTCCATGATCCATCGTCGAGCGCTATGTACGACAATGCACGAGACACAACGGTTGTTATCGTTCGTGGCGAGTGCAAAAGGATGGATAAATGTATAAAGTGCGGTTCTCCGAGTATCCGATCTTGTTGCAACGAAAACCGCACGCACCGCCAAATTGAACCATTAGCTGAGTCGGATGTGATGGGAGGTCCACCTGCGCGTATCCGTATACCTATATACCTTTTTCCTCCAAGAGAGGCGCACCGCGGGTATCATGCACAAGTTACCTTGAACAACGAAAACACAACGGCGGCCCCCAAAGTGAATATCCGTATAATGTGCAGTGTATACGGGAGGACAATGAGCGGGAACGCGCTGAAGGAGGGGGGGGGGCTCTTCCATTACACCGCTTAAATGGTAATGCACTTACACGAGGCAATGACTTTCTCTTCTCTCTTTCCTCTCTTTTGAGTTGTACGTATACATATATGCCCCCCGTTATAAATCTCGAATCGAATGTATAAATATAATACCCAAACACTGCTGATTTATTCGTATAATTCATACACGGGACACGAATGACCCGTAACATTGTATTTTCCCGTATGCATAGCTCGGTATATGCTATATATATAATATATGTTATATGCATGGGTTTTTTAAATTTATTATTTTTTTTTTTTTGCGGCACACGAATTTTCGCCGAAAGCGCACGGATTAGCGAATTATCGTGAGCACAGCGATGAAATTGATAAACGCAGGCTGATTAATCGCACGCGCTCGCGTGGCAGTAGTGGTATCCACTCACGTACCTGTGTGTGTATACCTCGAACGTGCAATATGAATTATGGGGCTGGACGGGAGGGTATAAATCGCGTCGCATACCGCAGGACCCGGGCAGAGTTTTGTCGTCGAAGCCATAAATTTATTATATATATATATACATACATACACGTGTGCATACGTGTACGCGTGTATTCTCATCGTCCTCTGTGCACTGTTCTGCTGCTCCGGCAATCGCGACACACGTATTTTATCAAACGCACGCGATGCTTATCGATATCGATCGAAAGCCCGCGGTGTGTGTATGTGTGTCAGAAGAAAAATAGAATGAGAAATATATATATTCATAGCGTTGATTTCGCTGCTCCGAATATCATTATTGTTATCATTACTCAGGTGCAACCTGGAGATTGCAATGTATCATTCGTATAGGAGAAGTGTGGGCGATTCAAAGTTTAATTATTGATGATTGGTTTATTAGTTTGGACTCTAGGAGCTTTTTTTTAACTTTGGAGTAGATGTAGGGTATTTTTCTCCCTTGGCTGAATCAAAATACACATTTTACGTTTCGGGAGACGTGAGAAAAAAACAGCAGTGCCCGTGGGTGTAAACTATCTTTGTGTCCATATCATTGATATTGTATCAAATTGTAAAAATTGGCGCTTGCCCTGATTTTCACGACAAAAAAAGTATGAAAAAACAATTTTGTTACAAAAAATGCATTATTAATGAAGAAAAAAAAAAAAAAAAAAAAAAAAAAAAAAAAAAAAAAAAAAAAAAAAAGAAAAGAAAAAAAACGAGTTTACATAAATGTACGGCGATTCCAACATGCATGCAATATTGATGCCGTAGGTATAGGCACAGTTTGAAAGTTAAAAAGAAAGAAATACGCGCACGCGAATAAATTTATTCGGCCTGGCGGCAGATCATCCGAAATTGATAATGATAGCTTTCGATACTTCTTGCGTGAAAGCTGTTTTGGTTACGTAAGCCCTGGAGAGGCAAAATCGAGCAGCTGCAGCAGTATAGTTGTAGTACCTATATTTATAGGCCGCTTAGAATTTTTCTCATCCAGTTTCGCGGTATATGGTACATGTATTATATATACTCAACGTCTGGATCGATATGAACGCAGCGATAACTCACGAGTGTGTGTATCCGTACACGAGCGATTCCGCAAAAGGGACTCTATAGATGAGATTTTTAACTCAAAAAGCACATAAGCACTTATTCTCCTTTTGGACCAAGAATCACCATTATTTGAAGAAACATTGAAATAAAATTCTATAAATATCGGAACGTATAATTTACGCCATCAAAACTTGTATATCATTATATATCATTTAAACTCGCAAAAAATTCGCTCCCAACATGTAGACAGTGAATTAGAAAGAAAAAACAATATATCCAAATGCAGAGTTTTTGTGGAATCACTTAAATATAAGGACTCGTTAACAGCAACGGCGCAAGAAAAATGCAGTTCCAATTCGCGGAATCGAGTACTCAAGTATACATTATTTACATGCAGCCCAACGCACAATGTTTGCGCAAACAGATCGACAAAGGCTCTCCTTCCCGATTCGCGCGTAAGGATATGTATATCGCACGCACACGCGGTCAATTTGCCGCAAAAGTCGACCGCAATAACAACAATAATAATAATAATAATAATAATAATAATTGAGATACCCTTTTCGTGCCAACACCTCCCCGGGACCGTCGGCCAGGATGCATGGGATTTTGCAACGAAAGCATTATTAAATGCATAATATGATTATAATAGGTCGCGCGTGGCGAGGGCAACAATTGTGTCATTAACGAGAGTGCCGATTCTAATCTGTCCGCGCCCATTATTATCCGCTGCTGCTGCTGCTGCGCCTCGGCGCCCGCATTACACGCGCTCTTATCATCAGCGCATATACAGGTATAAGGTCACGTTACGCTTTCGTGCGCACACGTGTTTCAGGTATTCCGCATTTATTGACCTACCTATGTATACATAAATAACCATACGTGCGATTGCCCCACGTAAATCCAGGTGCGTTTTTTCTTACAAATTAACTCTCGATTCAATTTGAAACCCTTGCGGGTGTTTGAATGTAAAAACACTCGACCATACTCGTATCCTTTTTTTTTTTTTTTTTTTTTCAAAGACTACGAAATACTTGATGTTTAGTCTCAAAAGCACCTTGATTTACAGTATATAAAGTGCAACAATGCGCGGACTCTGCGGAGCAATATACCTACATCACACCTTGGCACTGCCAAGTCTACATTCCTGTGCAGGAATAATCCCAGACGCGGGTACCTATATACCTATGTCTGTCCTCGTGTACTTGGCGAGAAAATCGGCTTTTTATGACCGTCAAAGTTTGGTCGAGAGTGCAACGTAGGTACAGGTACAATACTAAGTATTATATATTATACACACTGCCAGGTAAATACTATTATACTTAGCAATGCACGCAAGCAATAGACAGAGAGAGAGAGAACGAGTTTCACCTTTAGATCCGGGTTAATTGATCGGCTACCGCTGCTGCTTTTTTATATTCTCAGCTCATGCAAAGTGCAAGCGTGCACCTTTTCTCCTGTTTTTTTTTTTTTTGTTTTTGTTTGTCCTCACTATCGTTCTCTGCCTCTATGCCGTGTAAAATCTGCCGGGCGACACTTGTTCACCGGTTGCATGGCTCTCTCTCTCTCTGCTCCCGAGGTCCGTTCGCCGAAGCGATTTATCGACGCTGTGGGGGGGGGGGGAGGCACCGTTACCGATTTCTTTTGTCCCCCACCTTTCTCTCTTTAGGGCTCTCCGGCGCTTTAACCGCTGTAATCGCGCCATCGCAGGACCCGACCCTTCTTCCCGTCCGAGTTACATCTTCTCTCTCTATCTCTCTTTTTTCTTCTTTCTTCTCGTTTCGACGATTCCACGGCTCTTTGGGCATGATTTATCCGTGCATTGTTCTTTCATCTTCTTTAATTCATACGTTACTCCGGACAACAGGTACACGTACAAGTTTTCCTTTGGAGGATTAGGGCAGCGACGTCGGCTTCGCGGTGTGTCGTTGCCGAAATCGCCCGATCCGATGATGGGAATTAAAATTATATATATATATTGATGTACTGTGACGATAAAGGATAATTACCTCGACTACGCGGGTGCTTTTACGGGGGGATGAAAGAGATGCACTACATTTCATCACGCGGGTGATCATGGCTCTTTTATTTATTTTTTTTTTCCTTCGATTTTCATTTGGAGACATAAAATTTTCATAATTTTTCGATCGAGCGTACCACATGTGGTACTCGGTACTGATGAAGCCAGTGAGGTGTAAATTATCTTAATTTAATGTAAGCTCATAAAAAAAAAATGTGTCCCCTGTTTTTTTTTTGTCTTTTCTCAATGTCATCGGGTATTGAAAAAACACAAGTTGTATTTTAAATGCTCCTTCGCGAGTCACACGATCTTCACGATTTATTCCTCTTACTCTTTGCTTTGCGCGCTTATTTCGAGGACAGCACCGGCTGTCCTTTTAAATCCTCGGATTCGAGCTCACCTGCAACTCGGCGCGCTTGGCCCTCGAACGGGTTCCGAAAATGGGCCTGTCGAGCTTTCCTCGTACGAAAGTGCCGTGAGAGTCTTTCGATCATTTGGTTTGCTCGAGTGTATACTTTGCCGATGAGAGATTCGGATGTAACATACTTCATCTGTAATATGCTTCATTTTTTTATTTCGTTTTAATGATTTTTTTTATTTATTTTTTTTTTTTATTCGAGCTACAGCCGGGCTCAGGACGCGGAGAGAAAATTCCTCTTCTGTACCTTCCTCCCGCCCTCTCCGTTTTATTTTCTCCCGTTGTTATCTTTGCACGCGAAAATGGAATAATTTGCGGGGGGTGAGAGGGCTTTGGAATGCTTATCCCAAGTTTTGTCTCCTTTAAGAAGAAGGTGGTTGTTTTTTTTTTTTTTTTGTATCCAGTACAATGTGTCCTAACTTTGTCTCCAAGATACATGTTTCTCGTTACGAAATTTCGAGTGAAGAGCTTTTAATGGATATCAATCTGTTTGAAGGTTTGCAGTAACCGAAATTCACACAAATTTGATATTGACGAGCATAAACTTGTCGATCGATTGTTAGTACAAAAGCTCGGAAATTATTTACACAGACACAATAATGTAGTTTTTATTGTGTATTTTCTCGTGTTTGCGTAAAATTGACAAGACGGGGTTGAAACTTGAGCGTTACACGTGCAGCGTAACAAAATCTTGCCAGTACTTTGGCGAGTATTAAGCAGACACCCGGAGCTTAGGGAAATTTACTCGGGAAGCCATGGCCCATACGTACAACGCACACGCCTACGTACGTACACAAGAACCATANGAGGGAGGGACGATGAGCAAAGGTTGTGGGCGGCGAAGGGTGCGGGAACTAGTGACTGAGTGGGGAGCAAAGCGAAAACGATCAGCGAGGTATGTAGGGCAATGAAGGCGGATTATGTTGAAGGCAAGACACCCCAAGTGGTATTCACGTCTACGTCGAGCAGAAAGCCAGCCCAGTTCCAATCGTAATGGTGTGATGTGAGCATCTCTCGGAATATTGCCGGCCACGAAGCGAACACAAGCATTAATGGCTCTCTGCATTTTTAAATTGCGTGTGACGTCCAATCGAAAGAAGACCGATGAAGCATAGTCCAGGTGCGGAAAGACCAGAGATTCGATGAGGGATTTGCGTAAGGTACGAGTTAGGGCATGTCTATTGAATCGCAGGGAACGGAGTGTGTTATGTACCTTCTGGTTGATCCTGTTAATCTGTGAAGACCAGTGGAGTGAGGGGGTAAAGACAACGCCCAGGTTCAAGGCCTTCTCCACAACAGGGATCGCGATGCCATGGATATGAATGGGAATGAGGGATGATTGATCTAGGCGAGAGATGTAAGCGAGGCTGCCGAGAATCATGGCCTTGGATTTACGCGGATTGAGGCTTAGGCCATTACAATGAGCCCATGCCGCAATGGCTTCAAGATCACGATTCAGGCGGGCAATGGCCTCATTGATGGATGCAAAAGGACAATGAAGGTAAATTTGGGTGTCGTCAGCGTAGATCATATGTTTAGAATAAGAGAGAGAGGCGGGAAGGTCATTTATATACAAGGAGAAAAGGAGAGGGCCAAGGACACTTCCCTGGGGAACACCCGCGAGGGCGGGTCGCCAGTTGGATATGGCCTCCCCGTTACCCCCCCCAATGGCTTGACGACGATTTGAAAGGTAGCTATGGAGAAGAGTTAGAGCACTATTAGAGAGATTGAGATTTTTTAATTTGTGGAGAAGCTTCAGGTGGGGAACAGTGTCGAAGGCTTTAGAGAAGTCGAGAAGAACTAGTATGGTGACCTCCTGACGGTTTATTGCCTCTCTAATGTCCTCAGTTACGCCAAGAAGAGCGGTCTGAGTGCTGTGTCCCCTCCTGAAGCCCGATTGACGAGGATCTAGTAGATTATTGGATAAGATGAATTTAGAGAGCTGTGAGGATAAAATACGTTCAAATGCTTTTGAAAGTTCGGAAAGAGACGCTATGGGACGCGTGTCAGATGGGGAGGAGGGGTGACGTACTTTAGCCAGGGGGAGCAACAGGGCACTCTTCCAAAGGGTAGGGAAGTGCGAGTGTTGTATTAAGCTATTGAATAGAAATGTGAAAAAGGGTAGGATGAAACCGAGAGTAAGGCGAAGCATTGAGTTCGATATACCATCATGTCCAATTGCTTTAGATGAGGATGTGGTGATGGTGTGGAGAATTTCGTCGGATGTTGTGGGTTCGAAATGAAAGACTGGTGCCGAAGAGTGAGGAGAAGGGGTGCGAAGTAATGTATTTAAGTTGAGTGAAGTGAGAGGTGAAGTAGAAGCAGGGACGATGGAGTATGTAGAGATAAGAGTATCCGGGGAAAAAAGCTGAGTGGGTGATGGAAGGTTTTGACTGGTGAGGTTGAGTTTTCGAATGGCGGTCCATTTATCTTTTGAGTTTCGTGATGAATTTATGAGGTGAGCGAAGTGGGAGTTTTTTGCAGTGGAGAGACTATTCGATACCCTGTTGCGGAGGCGGCGATAGCGCTCAATGTCTGTAGATAGGCCAGACCGTCTGGCTTCACGATACGCCCTGTCTCTCACCAACATCATGTTCCTGATCTGATGAGTGACCCACGGCTTTCTACGCGATGACAAGGTGATCCGTCTGTTTGGAGCCAGTCTGTCAAAGGCTTCAAGTATAGTGGTTGAGAAAAGAGTAGTCAGAGTGTCGAGAGATTGCGGGTTTGGTTGAGTGCATGAATTGATTAGAGATGAGAGGGACGGAGTGATATGGAATGAGAGTGCTTCAGAGTTTATGTGTTTGAGGTTTCGGGCCGTAATAGTTTTGGTGATACTTGGTATATGGAGAAAACGAAGGGTGATTTCGATCCAGTCATGACCGGCTATGAAGGGGGCGGTGGACTGTTGGTAGCGAATTAGCGAGGTTGGGTCTTTTATAATAAAGATGTCTATCCAGGTGTGCGATGGGTTATTGCGGTAGAAGGCATGGTGTGTTGGATTGGAAGGAACCAGGTGAAGGGAGTATTCTGAGATCTTAGTGGAGAGAAACTGAGAGGAGAAGGATGAAGTGAGCATGTTGATGTTGAGATCACCAGTGATGATGATATTAGAGTAAGCCGGTAGATGATCTGAGAGTATGTCAAAAAAGTGGTGTGGAAGAGATGCTGCGGGGCGTCGATAGACAATGGCCACAAGTGTTCTGTGCTGAGCCACAGCTATTTCGAGGATAAGGAATTCTGGTGTGTTATCAAATTCAGGGTCCGAGCTGGCAAGAATTGTTGTCTTGAGGGAATCCCGAATGTAGGCGCCAACACCACCCCCCTCTTTCCCTGCTCTGTCAACCCGAAACAGGGAGTATCCTCGGATGCCGACAACCTCATCCAGCGTGTCTGGCGTAAGAAAGGTCTCAGTGACCGCAATAACATCCGGGGACCTGTCAGCAGCTAAAAGTTCGAGTTGTGTGTGATGTGGATGGTTGAGACGATTTATGTTGGCGTGGATGACAGTGATGGAGTTTGTTGATTGATGAAGGGGGGGAGCGTGATTAGCTGTGTTTAGTCATTGTTGGGGTGGGGCAGGTTGGGGAGGTAGACGGGCAAGATCTTCAATCGAAGAGATGGGTATGGGATCGGCTGAGCGGCTAGGGCGCATAAAGACACGTAAGTCCCTGACTATCGGTGGCAAGTAACCAAGACGCCGTTGTGCCTCTCTTGCCTTGAGTAAAAGGCCGTGTACGTGAGCCGGCCAAAGAGGACGACAAAAGATAGGTGTACTGCCACCGGTCCCGAAAAGATCCCGGGCCCGGACGTTCTTCAGTCGATAAGACTGGGACACAATCAGGTCCCGAACCCTCGCAGTGGCAAATTCGGCCACAAGCGAGTGAGGCTGAGTAATGTTACTTGAGGGAGTGGCCATTGAGGCCGCGAGGGCCGGTTGTGATTTTCCAACCCATGGTCTAGTTCGGATTATAAGATTGGCACAATCTGGTAGACCTATAGCAGCGAGGACCTTAGTCACTTGTGATTTGTACTGCTCAGGAGAGGAGGCGGGGATTCCAATAAAACGAATCTCCAAGGGATCTGTCAATGCCGCCCTGGCCTCAAGAGCGCTAAGACGAGACTCGTGGCCTCCGATTGTGGACATCAGTTCATGGTTATTACCTGAGTAAATCTTATAAAAACTCCGGAACCAGTCTGGGGTGTCTTGTGGTAACGGTGGTGGAGTGGGATTTGGGAGTGATGGAATAGCATTTGCATGGGTGTTCGACATTTGAGAGATGATTGATGAGTCGGGGGAGAGAGATGAGTCAGATGTGGTTGGAGTGCTTGAGAAGTTGATGAATCGGGGGGCTTTAGAGATTTGTGATGATAGTGGTGATGGGGGTGATAGGAGGCGTTTAGTTGCGGAAGAAGGGAAAAGTGTCGAGGCCGGAGGAGTGTTACAAGCAGGTGTTGTGGGGACGGTTGTGTGTAGATTCGCTATTGCAGGTGAGTAGGAGATGTGGAGAAATTGTTGTGAGATGCAGCAGGATGGTCGCTTGCGTTTTGTGAAGTCAGGTGTTGTTGAGCAGAACGAGTGGAACGTCTCTGAGCATTGCGTGCAGACGGCTCTGGTGTGGTTCCCTAAAATAGGATGTTTGCATATATTACAAATTAGACAGTATTTTGGCATGAATGCATGCGTATTACAAAAGATATAATAAAAGTAGAGGTAGACGAGTAATAGTAGAGTAGCTGAAGCAGGCGGCGTGGCAAGGCAGGTAGCGGAGTCAAAGCACTTTACACGGCAGCCGTCGGGAAAACACCAACAGTTTGTAGCAGGCGTCAAATGGCAATCGCTGTACTCAGTGAATCAAGGCATGCGCACATTGAATAGTGTGGGTGGTGGTTGGCACAGGCGCAGGTCTATGGTGTGTGAGTTGACGATTCTCTCTGTGATTAATAATCGGCAGTGCGGCTGTGGGTAATTGCAAGAAGCCCAAGATAAGCAGAAATTTGTATGTAATGACAACAGAGGTGAAGTTGACAGGTCACTGCACAGGTGTCGTTGAACGAGGTTGGCCCGTTGATGGTCGATGGGCATGCGCCGAGGCGACCGACCAATCAGCTGGCCCAGTGGTAAGGTTTATGGGCGGTGCGGCGGGGGGAAGGCGAGTGGAGTCCTAACCTCCTATGCTTCCGTTGCAGATTTTAACTCTCCGTGGCTCAATTTTTCTCAAAGAAAGCCTGTAGTTTGATACTCAAATCACACAAGAGCCTACCGGGGAGCAAATCTGCAACAAACCAGAACAGGGCAAAAGCAGTAAAATTGCAAAAAGCCACCAACCTGCGGGAGCACACCAAAAGCACGACCAGACGAGACTCACCAGACAGAGAGAGGCTTCGAGAGAGAGAGAGAGAGAGAGAGAGAGAGAGAGTATTATCTAATTTCATGCAATAAGTAAAGGGATTAAGGAAAGTTGCTGCGATGCACAGCCTCTGCGTCGTGACCCGCTTTCCCGAGGCGTCGCAGCTTCAAAATCGATTTCATGATGATGATAATTTTTTTTTTTTTTTTGTCTTCCCCTCTAACGCCTTTTATTTTCTCTCGCCGCTCGAGCAACAAACCCGTCGTCTCTCTTTTCCTCCTTTTACCTAATTACCATTTCATTTATGTAAGTGCAGTTTATGAAATGCACATTTTACGTTGCAAGGCACTAGGTGATACAACATCATCCCCCTATCGAACGCACGACTTTTTGTCCATGAGTACCTATATACGTACGTACGTATTATCTGCGTCGAGCAGAATCATCAGGATGATAATGATGATTACGGGGTAATTCGTATCGAATGAGCACGTCTAAAAATCTGCGGTTCATCAAGTTTGTAATTTCTAAACTGCAACGGGTCTCTTTCATTATACTTTTTCTTTCTTTTTCTTTTTTCACTCCACGTTTTTCCTGTGCGAATGAGATGAGAAAGCGCCCACTTGTACAGCTTCGATCGAAAGGTCCTTTAAATAATCGAATCGTGTGTCCCATTGGCTTCCGCAATCCACTAAAATTTCACCAGTACCTTCGTCGTCTCTGTTTAGAAATTTTAGCTTATGTGTGGGTTATTGATCTACCTTCCGAATGCGGGCCACTCGGGCTGATTTATTGACTCTTTCTAATTATAAAAATCGTCCTTGATACTTTTTTTTAAAAGCCTACTTATCTGCTTCAAGGTTCACGGAATATTAAACGAAAAAAAGACAATAAAAAAAAAGAGCCAATTAATAACCTCGTTTAGTTATTTAAATAAGAGACTTGGCACGACCAGCGGTTGCTGTATTTTTTTTTTTTTTTTTTTTTTTTTTGAAGATTCGCGCGAGAAGCGTTACATCATTAAAAGTCAAAGATTCGAATAATTCTTTTTTATCGTCGCACGCGTTGACGAAATCTTGATTTATAGTCATTTGATATGGTTTTCGAGGTTGAAGCCACCCAACGCGTGTAACTTGACAAAAGTGCGGGCGATATTTTTTGCGCCACGCGCGCATTGAAGAAAAAAAAATGGAAAAATGAAAAACATCAGTTCGTAATGTACCACTGTAAGAATGTATTGTTTGCAAAGAGATATCACTTTCCACGTACAAGCGAACCAAATATTATCACACGAATACTTAAACGAAAAATTTCATATTTCTGAAATGGAATGAAAAAAAAAAAGATACACTTTATCGTCAGAGTGGGAAAGTGATGTCACATGTATAAAGTACCAATCATTTGTCAATGCCGCAAACACCTTTTTTTTTGCAAATGAAATTTAACGATCATCTCCTTAAAGCCAGACAATCGAATTCGCTCCCCTTTTTACCAAAGTGCATTGCGCAATGTTCTCTCGCGGGACGAAATCGCGGCAAGTGCATCGAAATTCTCGTTTTCGCAGCAGCAGCTATTATGGAACGATCGGCTCGAGTTCGCTTAACGAGCCACGCTCAAATTCTCTCTCTCTCTCTCTTATGTAAATCGTGCGAGCAGCGGTATTAGTGGCGCGCACGCAGCAACAGGATTTTTTTATAAATCACTCCAGGCTATTAATTGCCACCCGATCCAAAGTGTAATATCCACGTACATGCGCGCAGTGTGTGGATACAGATAGTGCGTGTACAAAAGCCGCGGTGTGCACACGTGCCTTTTTTTTCTCAGATGAATTGCGATAGGGAAACTGAAACTCGAAAACTTGGGATTGTATCGTTAATGTTTGTATTTTATTCATGTCAAGAGGAAGACAACGGGGCATCGGTATACTCTACACTCACAAGTATAGAAAATGAATCCAGTGTTGAATGTAAGAATAAAAGTACCATTTTTACCTTTTATAGTAGTCATCGTTTTGAAAGCATAATTTGAGTCAATGTCACTTGATGAAGCAAACGAAAAATTAAGTGTTCATCTATTTGAAAGTAGAAGAGGTAAATTTATACTCGTGAAAAGAAAGGAAAAGAGAATTAAAAGCGATACGTCTTTTTACATTCATTTTTTCCCCACTTTTAGATACAGTGTCAAAATTTTCGATGCCCTGAGGTCAGATTTTGTTCGTAAAAAAAAAAGGCAGCGCTAATCGACAGTTTTTCTAATACGACATGTATTTAAATGAGTTTGTAGCTCTCGAGTTGTAGAATATTAAAGTGTTTAAATTTGGAGAGCGGCAGTTTGTGTTTGCATCATTAAGCGTATATATCTTTGATCGGCTCGGGATATTTTTACTTGGCGTGCCTTCGGGCAATTGTTTAATTTTCGTGAGTAATGAATTGCAAAATAAAAAAAATGAATCGCATTTATACGTCGAATAAAACATAAACACAAAATTGGACGAACGCGCGAGTTGTGGTACAACAAATTTCCGATTGTCGCAACAATGCTTCATTGCGAAATTATTTTTGCTTATTGTTGTTAATACTGTTGCTCGTATCATAACTTGTGATATTTACCATATTTTTCGGCGAATGCTGTACAAAACATTACCGTTAGTAATTTTTCCTGTTGATGGTATTAAGATTGTAATGTATGCCGATTAATACACCCTCTGAGATTTGAAAGAGGTAAAATTCGAGCTTCAAGAGGGAGATATGACGTAACATCCTCAAAGTGTTACACATGTATAGGCATTATCATCTCATTGGCCGCAAAATTGTCCTCCTCCACTATTATTGTTATTATTAATGAACCAAGCCAACATGAATGTGCAAAAAAGTAACCAACAAAAGGACCCAAATGCACTCTCTACTTTTCAAACTCACCTCGACCAACCCCTTCTCAGTCATCTCATACGCGCCCATAAATCAGATTCTTCATATTTTGTCCTCCTCCTTCTGCACCCCTCTCTCTTTACCTCTCGAGACCCTCCATATGCATACTTCCCAGCGCAGTGAACTGCAGCCAAGCGTTTCTAAATCAACATATATCTTTCACTCTTTCTGTAAATATATATACCTTTGTTTGTACTGCTTGTATTACATGTATAAAATCGTGCGAGTGCATACGGTTGTTGTGGTTATAATTGTGCCAGCCATGCAGGTGGTACGGGCAGGGCGTGGTGCGCATGCTATACATATATATNCATTTCAGTTCCAAAAAATAAAACAAAGGCAAAAAAAAGAATTGGAAAAGTATTTAAGTGTTTGATTTAAAATACTTAACCATAATTTTAAAAATCTCAAAAGTATTGTACTTATCTGCTAAAAAAAATTTTCTAATGCATTGAGATTAGTGATAAATTGAAAATTGTGCCTATATTTCTGGAAATTCAGATACTTAAAATTTGGTACTTTTTCGGCTAAGATATTCGATGCGATTAGCCAGCAGAAGTCAAACAAGCAATGCTACGGTGCTGAAAATACGTAGATTTAAAATATTTGCTCGCGTTTTATCGTTGATATTGTGTTATTGGCTTGCGCAATTGTCGTGTACAACATATCATATGGCAGTTCTGGAACGCTTTGAAAATTTACGACCAAATAATAATTATACCTGTAGATTTACATTTTGAGTGATCTCATTTGTGCAAATATTTCTAAATTTATAAATAAAGCTCTTCGTCATTCGCAACGTCGAATAATTACGGTTAATTTTTTTTTTTTTTCTATTCAAACATCGCACACTGCATTATCGTGTCTTTCAAAATAGTCATCGTCATTAGGGAATATTCATATCTCATTTAATTTTTGAGATTTACAAGTATAATGGATGAATAACTTTTGTAGTTTTTTTTTTCCTCTGCAGTTGTAAAAAAATGGCGGCGAACCTTTTATCTTCCGTGAAATGAAATTTCCAGCCGTAATGAGGAAAAATCATCTTATCTCACTTCCCATAATTACAGACGTTAGTTAACAAGAGCCGCTAGATTTAGCGTGAGAGATTACCAAGTTTTTGAAAAAAGTTGAAAATAAATCAACACCAGGGAAAACCCGTGGTAATCAACCCAACAGGAAAGTGTCACCCGAATTCCTTCCAGCGGTGCGGCGTATAGGTTTCGAGAGGAAAGAGCAAAGGGACCGAGGCTGCAGGGTAGGGCAGAACCTGTTTTACTCCCTCCTCCCTGTACCACCGTTTTACTTAGTTTCTCGGTACCTTGGATCTTTCACAGCTTTATGAGTAGTTAAGGGAAGGGAAAAAACAAGCTTAAAAAAAGGATAGAGCATCCTCTCCCCGTGTGATTTTCAAAGTAACAAGTGAAGGAAGCAGACAGCCAGTGATTAAGAGAGAAAGGGGAGCCTTTCACCTTTCGAGAAATTCTGAAAACCACCAAAAAAACAAGAAAATGAAATAAAATTTCTTCTTCATTCATAATTTCACAATTTCATTTCTGATACGAGTCTCGATGTGACGTGAGTACTTGGTCGTATCAACTCGTCGCTTGTAGTATTTTTAATTTTATCTCCCGCCTTGTGTTTCTCTCGATGTTGTTATACTTTCCTCTTTTAGAAAATAAACATATACTCCTGGGCTCTGCTATTATTTAAAATAAATAAAATTATTTTTTTTTCCTGAAACAAAAAAACATTATTTAATTATAATCATTTATTCGTGAAATACTTCTTCTTCAAACACCCGAATTGCGAAAAAGAGATACCGTAAAGAAGAAAAAAAAAAAAAAAAAGCACGCAGGCATATGTATATATATCAGTTAAGGCCTCTTACATCTTCTTTCCCCGTGCTACCCGAGGTGCTACCATTCGATCGTGACAAATGCGTGTTGATACGTATAATATGTACTCAAGTGCTCGCAAAATTACGCGGCTTCTTCTTTTCTCTCTCTCTCTCTCTCTTTGTCGTAAATTACCTACCCGTGCATTTATTTTGTTTGTATATACCATACGTTTCGTTTATCTACGTGAGTGCACAACTGTAGGTATATTCATACACGTAACCTCGCACGTAACACTTTTTGCCAAGCTCGTTTGTAAAAATTTACCCCAGCCAACGCCGGTTTCTTAATTTTTTTTTTCTAGTAGTATGTTTTTTCATACGCATAATCGATTACTTAATGTGCACGCAAGCAATAGACAGAGAGAGAGAGAACGAGTTTCACCTTTAGATCCGGGTTAATTGATCGGCTACCGCTGCTGCTTTTTTATATTCTCAGCTCATGCAAAGTGCAAGCGTGCACCTTTTCTCCTGTTTTTTTTTTTTTTGTTTTTGTTTGTCCTCACTATCGTTCTCTGCCTCTATGCCGTGTAAAATCTGCCGGGCGACACTTGTTCACCGGTTGCATGGCTCTCTCTCTCTCTGCTCCCGAGGTCCGTTCGCCGAAGCGATTTATCGACGCTGTGGGGGGGGGGGGGGGCACCGTTACCGATTTCTTTTGTCCCCCACCTTTCTCTCTTTAGGGCTCTCCGGCGCTTTAACCGCTGTAATCGCGCCATCGCAGGACCCGACCCTTCTTCCCGTCCGAGTTACATCTTCTCTCTCTATCTCTCTTTTTTCTTCTTTCTTCTCGTTTCGACGATTCCACGGCTCTTTGGGCATGATTTATCCGTGCATTGTTCTTTCATCTTCTTTAATTCATACGTTACTCCGGACAACAGGTACACGTACAAGTTTTCCTTTGGAGGATTAGGGCAGCGACGTCGGCTTCGCGGTGTGTCGTTGCCGAAATCGCCCGATCCGATGATGGGAATTAAAATTATATATATATATTGATGTACTGTGACGATAAAGGATAATTACCTCGACTACGCGGGTGCTTTTACGGGGGGATGAAAGAGATGCACTACATTTCATCACGCGGGTGATCATGGCTCTTTTATTTATTTTTTTTTTCCTTCGATTTTCATTTGGAGACATAAAATTTTCATAATTTTTCGATCGAGCGTACCACATGTGGTACTCGGTACTGATGAAGCCAGTGAGGTGTAAATTATCTTAATTTAATGTAAGCTCATAAAAAAAAAATGTGTCCCCTGTTTTTTTTTTGTCTTTTCTCAATGTCATCGGGTATTGAAAAAACACAAGTTGTATTTTAAATGCTCCTTCGCGAGTCACACGATCTTCACGATTTATTCCTCTTACTCTTTGCTTTGCGCGCTTATTTCGAGGACAGCACCGGCTGTCCTTTTAAATCCTCGGATTCGAGCTCACCTGCAACTCGGCGCGCTTGGCCCTCGAACGGGTTCCGAAAATGGGCCTGTCGAGCTTTCCTCGTACGAAAGTGCCGTGAGAGTCTTTCGATCATTTGGTTTGCTCGAGTGTATACTTTGCCGATGAGAGATTCGGATGTAACATACTTCATCTGTAATATGCTTCATTTTTTTATTTCGTTTTAATGATTTTTTTTATTTATTTTTTTTTTTTATT
>NW_019384278.1:2764515-2815074 GCF_000648655.2 Copidosoma floridanum | reverse complement strand
TTTTTTTTTTTTTTTTTTTTTTTTTTTTTTTTTTTTTTTTTCTTTCTCCCGGTCCGAGAGAGTACATTATATATACCCGAGATCTCTCGTGCTCTCCCGCTCGAAGGACGGAACTGGGAAGAGGAGAGCCTCGCCCCTCGCGAATTGCGCATATCGGCGAGGATCCAAGCCGGTTCTGACCTCGTGAAAGCACCAACGAGATCTCGCGTGCAAAGCGATGAACGGGAAAAAAAAAAAAATAAAATAAAAAAGAGCGAATAAACAGGGAGGGTGGAGACGGGTCGAGGACTCGGACTTTGTAAGTTACCTGCAAGCTCGAACCTCCGTACACAAATTGAGCAAATTTCTTTTTCTTCTTTTTCATGCTCGAGGAAAACTAACTAAGATCTACTTTGAATTATTCCGTCAAACTTTTTACGTGTATTTTAATTGATATAATTACCGAGCAGTCACAGGGTGAGTGTGTCTTTTTTGTTCAATAGCAATAAATCGCACGTATCATATATATATTTACAGGCAAACCTGGTCAGCTTTCCTCGACAAGGCTGTTCTTGTTCCGGTTTTGGAAAAGTCCCGCGAGCTCGCACACACGTTTGGCTCTCTTTTTACACTTGCGTGAAAAAGATCTAGAGAGAGAGAGAGAGAGAGAGAAATAGTTGAAAGAGAGGGATATAATATATTATCGGACATATACAGCTGCCGAGCTAATGGGAGCCATAAGTGTTAATCGATACTTTTTATCATCGTAATAAAATTTAACGATTATTATCGAGGTGAAAATTAAATTTACCCACACTATAATTGTAGGTGCGTATAGTAGCGATGATTAAACGGAATTTCGAAATACTGCCCCTATGATTTTGTTTGTTCACGTACTCCTGCACAGCGGAAAAATTCATTGTTGTAGATAATTTGTCGTGGTATTTTTTCAAAGTTGTAAAAAAAAAAAAAAAAAAAAAAATAGTTTCAGTGAAAGTAGGTGGATAGTATCGTAGTGACAGAAGACGACGAGCATTGGTCCTTGTATGATACATACCTACAAATATACTTAACTATTACAGGATACGCGCTGTCGGCGTTTGTTATTTGAATCGCAACAACGCATCCCCGCCACGTATATGTATACTTTCTAGGGGGCCCGCGCGTATCCTTTGACATCCTCGCGTGTATAACTTATACATGTCCGGGCACACCGTTGAAATAAATTGGTCAAATTTGTCATTTTTCCCCCGAGCTGCGAGTATACAGGTATACAAAATGTAACGTACGGCCGGCGCGGGGCTTTTGAAAAATCACCGCTTGGTTTTCCGTCGAAAGCACGGCTCTAATCCCCGGAGACTAATATACATGCAGAGTCAACGAGGTCGCTATTCATGTAACAACTCTAGACTAGGGTGGGGGGGGAGGGGGAGGCCCATACGTATAATTTTCACGAGGCCCGCGTATATGCGTCCTTGCCTCTCTCCTCCGCCCCCCGCGCTCCACTAGGCGCTACTATCCACTCGAGGCGATCGCGAGCGAAATAGCCGCCGTGAATGTGGGCGAAAGTCACAGTATACAGGTCATACACCGGGGATACCGGAGAGTATCCTCAACGAGAAAACTGGCCACTTGTGTATACCTGCACGGGTCCACTGAGACACGCCCTGCTCGTGCGCTACAGCGCAAAGAAGAACAAGAAGGAGAAATGAAAAAAAAAAAAAAAAAAGAGTCCGAGGTAAATGCCTGCCATCCGACAACACAGTGTGCAGCGGTACACGTGAAATAGCTGTTGCGAGTCGTCTTTTTTCCCCTCTCTAATGCACGCGTCCACGGTGGTGTGTCGCGGAATATTGAGTCGATGTTTCTTCGGTACGCGGAGCCGTGTTTCGCGTACGTATAGGAACGCGTTAATCATTTTCTCTCTCGTTTACAGCGATCCATCAGAGTCTCAACGAATATACATAATGCAGTTGTCCACCCCGTAGCCATGGTGTATATATACCTATAATTTGAAAGGTTGTGGTATTATATCTATGCACTTCCGTGACAATCCAGAGCCGATCGGTGTCAAGCTCTCAAACGGTTGTCCAACCCACGCCTAAAACCAGATGTTAACAAACGTAAATGCATCGATTGGTCGGATTCTCCTGACTGGGATTTAATTTGCGAGATGCAGAGAAATATCCCTTAAGGGACCAATTGGTGCAATAGTAATGAAAAAAGTTTCTCCTCGAGGTAAGTCGATCACGAAGGACCGGGGGAAAAAAGTGTACGTGGGATAGCGAAACTTGTAAAGGGGATAACAGTCATCGGGTGTTGATATTGTTCAAAGGAGAGGGGAAACCAGAGGAAGGACGAGCCGGGCCCAACGTAAGCGCCGGCCCAAAATATACATCCCGGCGGTCACTGACCCAACTTCCCCCCCCCCCCTCTCGGGTCTTTACCCTTGGCAGCTTGTCGGCTCTCTTCTCGCGATCGCCCGTATAATTGTGTGTGTGAGTAATATATATAATATTGCGTGTGCAGGACTACAGGTGCGCGCTCTCGTACTTGCTTATGTACTCGGGCCAGCTCTTTGATGTACTGATTTCTTTTTTTCTTCGCCCCCCGTCCCTAGTGCGCGCGTAGGAGGGGAATTTTTTTTTTTTTTTTTTGACTGTGGGTGTTTTTAAATTTAAGGCTGCACCATAAAATAAGTTATATACTTGGGTGCATTTTTTCTTTCGACTGTCAAGGGCGTGTCCCAAGCCGTTGATCGGCAATTGTCTCACCGGACGAAGGGAGAAGAATTTGGAAATTCAGCTCAAGGCCCTTGCTCCCATCCCAAATTTTTGTTTCTTTTTTTCTTCTCTCCCCTCTCGTTGGTCAACTATATACTCCTCTTGTATGTATACTTTTATCTCCCCTGTCGTCCCTCTCTCGCTCCTCCTCTGCCCCCCCCCCTCCCTCTCTCGGCCTTACGATCCGAGATGTCGATTTGGAACGATGCTTGACGTGTACAAGCCAGAACCTTTTTTTTTTTTTTCTTTTTTTCAGAGCGACTGGATGACCTTTTTTCAATGTATTTTTTTATTTTTTTTACAAACGCGATTTCACGAATAATAATGACGTAATCCCAGGATCAATATTAAAATCGTCTTTTCAAAACTCGCATTGCGAAAAAACATCAACACTTCGGTAAAAATAACCAAAAAAAAAAGGTCCAGTTGACAATAAATCTTCGAAACCTCGTCTCGATTTAAATGATAATACATTAGCGAAGCAGACGCACTCGGGTTTGTCACGATGTTCGTTTATCGGCGTACCCGCAGCTCTTTTTAGGCTACAACACGCACCTCGGCACCGTACACACACTTTTCTTTCTTTTTTTTTTTTTTTTGTTTTTTTTTTTTTTCTTTCTCCCGGTCCGAGAGAGTACATTATATATACCCGAGATCTCTCGTGCTCTCCCGCTCGAAGGACGGAACTGGGAAGAGGAGAGCCTCGCCCCTCGCGAATTGCGCATATCGGCGAGGATCCAAGCCGGTTCTGACCTCGTGAAAGCACCAACGAGATCTCGCGTGCAAAGCGATGAACGGGAAAAAAAAAAAAATAAAATAAAAAAGAGCGAATAAACAGGGAGGGTGGAGACGGGTCGAGGACTCGGACTTTGTAAGTTACCTGCAAGCTCGAACCTCCGTACACAAATTGAGCAAATTTCTTTTTCTTCTTTTTCATGCTCGAGGAAAACTAACTAAGATCTACTTTGAATTATTCCGTCAAACTTTTTACGTGTATTTTAATTGATATAATTACCGAGCAGTCACAGGGTGAGTGTGTCTTTTTTGTTCAATAGCAATAAATCGCACGTATCATTAGCAAATACGTTCAAAAAAAAAAAATAATAATAATAATATAGTATCTATCGTATATTCAACGTTTTGGTTAAAAAAAAAAAAAAAAAAAAAAAACTCCAGCTTCTATGTACAGTACATATCTATAGACAGTGTACGACTGAAAGAGGCAGCTCGATCTCCGGCATCGCGACACACATAAGTAAAAAGCCAAGAGGAGGGCGTGGTGAAATTCGGCGTTTAAATGCACCTGCGTCTATATGGACGGCGTCCCCCTTCTCCGAACGTTCGTTCTCTCCCGGCAATTGACGCTTTCACGCACAGCCTGCACCACCTCTCCCCCGTCAGAAGGTATGGGACTGTCTTCCCTCGCCCGACGACGTATTTATTTCAGATCGCTCGCCATCGGTAGGTATACACAGACTTTTTGAGAAAAAAAAAAAAAAAAACCAACGTTTTCCCTCTCTCGCCTCCATAATATACTCTCCAACTTTGTGCCCCTTATTTTTTACTCCGACGCGCGAGTTACGTGGGGAGCACATTACGCGGACCGATCGAGTTTTCATGCGCTCGCGCAATGCCCGCTCGAAATTTCGCTGATTGTCCCTACCTATTATAATATATACGTACAAGTACGGATACAAGGGGATAGTGTATATATATTATATAATTGTGCGGTGGCACGAGATTTGCACGGGCCTGATGTTGCAATGGTCAAGTGGGCGCATTGAAAATCGTTGGGTGAAAAGGGATAATTCGCAGGCTCGTCGTCGCGCGCACCGGGTATTTGCGTTTTTATTTGATGCCCGGCCGACGTTTATGGCGTTATGCAAATTGCACAGCGCTCGCCGATCCATGAGAACGGAATAAAGATGTTTCTCTCGCCCCCTTCCCTCCCCTCTATATGCGCGATGGTTATTGAAAATGATCGCCATAAGCTTGTTGACCCATTGATTTTCGCTCGTAAGCACCTCTTGGGAATTTAATTGAGATCGACTTTTTTTTTTCCTCCGGTTTTATATCGTTGGCTGTCTCCGCTGGTGCATCGCCTTGAAGTTTGCACTAATTTCTTTTTTTCTTTCACTCCCTGTAATAGACACAGGTGTTCTTGTACTTCATGCCCTGTTTACATACTTGGCTCTTTTTTTGGCAAAATATTCCGGCAGCGATCTATCCCGATGGGGGTCAAACACCTATACCATTTTATTTCTTAAAATTCCGGCCACACGAAGGGGTCGGGTATGATGGACGTTCTCTTAAAAGAAATATATATATATGTGTAACATTGCATGGAGCGGCTAATTGAATGTGAAAAATATCGTGCATCGATCAAGCGCGTAATGTTAAAGCCTCTCGGGCCGTAATATGCATCCATCTCAAATTACCCGGAGTGGGGGGGGGGGGCGACACTCCGCGCAACGTGTAATTACGACCCGCCATATACGAACACATCGGACGCACCGTGTTACAATATTAATACTGATTGTCTCGCTTTTTTCCTTCTCTCGTCCCTTATACTTGTTATTGTCACCGGCGTTTCGATTCTGTTTCTCGGATGCGTCGATGAGTGTATACGTGCAATGGGGAGGTGCTGCTTGTATTTTGCATAATATATTGTATCCTGGTGTGCGCGCGGGTACCGATCGGTCACTGCAACGACGGACGCTTAATTTATTTTCTCCTCGGGTGAACAATTACACCTCGACGCGCATGATGCAGAGGCATTATACCGACCATCGTGTATCCCCAACCTGCCCATCATCTTTTACAAGATAATATACGTATTATTGTAACAGCGAGTGCCCAAAGGAGTTATTTTTCAGGCCGAGGTACCGAAATTGACTGGTCTTTCGAAGAGTAATTTTGTTGTCTCTCAATCGCGTTGCTGTTACAATGACACACATGCATACACCTGCTGGGATGCTGACTTCCTGTCCATTTTTTTTTTTCTTCACGATGTAACATGTTTTTTTTCTCTCTCCTCTGTATACATGTATGATTCAACTGACTTTTTCGCACTCGTCTCCGTACACATACAGATAGTGGTTTCATCAAAAATTTTTCCACCAAAGCATCGGACAAGATAGGGTCTCATATGTGAAAGTATACCTGTATTCCCAAATAAGCAAGCAACTTATGAAACTTGAACGTATAGGCCAATCTCCTTGCCAAAGTACCAAAAGAGCCTTAACCAGCGTTGTCGGGGGGGCTCTCCTTAAAATTCTCCCTTTCGTATACACTTACCGGCAGTAAAGTGCTACATGACCCGGATCGGCCCTCCCTGTACCGTTTCCGCGTCCAGCGAGTGAAATTGCGCCCGAGGCACGGGCGTCGCCCCGCATCCTCCTCTCCTCTTTCGGCTCCCTTTTTTGCCCCAAGTCTCTCTTCTTCATTACCCCGTCCCGCGCGTCGAGACTTTCCTCGTTCGGCTCCTCTTTCCCACAGTACTTACCGACCCCTCCTCCCGATTTTGCTCTCGTGCTCCTTCCACGCGGTATACTTTCTTCCGCTCATCTCGCCCCGCCTTTTATCAGGCTCGGGCCGAAGCGCCACGTCAGTCCGTGCGACGCGAAAAGGGACCCGAGGGACGGCAGCTGTCGAGCGGCAATCTCGACCGATCATTGTCAATAAGGTCGGTCCAGTGTTAATATCGTATACACTCCCACCCCCCACCCCCCCACTACCCGATCCTGTGGAAATTATCTTCCGCGGGGGATGAATAATTCAGCATTACTTTGCTTGAGCGTATATAGGGGTATACCATTTCGTCGTTGACGAGCGATGACGACGCGCGCTCAATTTGTATTTTCGCGTCGTTGTGTACGGGACCGGAAAATCGGTGATTAGGCGCTCGGTCGATTTGGGAGGCTGTTAATCATTGCTCAGTCTGTACGAGCCACGTGACTCGTGACTTTCGTTTTTGCCGTTTTGAATAATCGCGGGGCTAGTGTGTCTATTTTGAGTTTGACTGAAGTAGGTATATACCCGATGGTACCATAATAAATGTCTCTTTGATGAATATAACACGCATAGAGTCAACGTGAAATCTGATGATTAAGGGACCCAGATTTTTGTACGCCTTCTATCACTCGCGTGTATTTTCGTACGCATGAAAAATACCAAGCACTTTTTTAAGTACACAATTTGTCGCGCGTGGATCCTGATTCAAAAAATGTCCCGATTGTACTTTTGATTGGACAAAAGCCTTAAAAAAAATACAGCACACATAGCTCCTTTGATTTTTAACATGTATCAAGTGGATTAAAAAAAAAAAAAAAAAAAAGGAAAGAAACCATATTTCTCTGTTTTCAGCAAACGGATTGTACCTGTGTATTCATTGCAAAAAAACAAGTAGATATCGCTCCTAATATACACAAAAAAATGAGATCAGCCCATGTGTGCCTGTTCTACATGATCAAAAGTTCGACAACTTACGATATGGAGGACGAGCTCCTGCAGGAGTTATTGGCGTCCTTGTCCGCGCAGCGAGGGATTACTTCCGTGTAGTCCACGTGGGAGAGAAATCCGTTCGCGTGGGCGTTTCAATTTTAACGACGCGCGTGTGGCTTGACGTGTAAGAAGGATTTTTTCGATCGACCACTGGCAGCGGCTACCGTGGCATTTGGCTCGTTATGGCAATTGCTCGCTCCGGATCCGATGTAGCATTGTGAGGTTGGCTTTCTCTCATTGGCTCGTTCGATATTTTTGGAAAGCCAATCGACGGGGGGACCACCGGATGTCGGTACAAAACATCGCGAAAATCAATTGTCGTTACAATGTCTCCCCTCCTCCCTCTGGTATACAATACTGTATACTTTTCCAGCTGCTCGTAGATGTATACCAACGTGAAAGTTGATCGCAAATCGATCTCCTCTCGGACACACCGCCCAATTAAATTCGAGAACCTGGAATTCGATCCATCGCACGGGAGAACAATCTAGAAATTGATGGGAAGCACGCAGAGCCCTGGGCTGTGGTCTTGTGCTTTTATCAGCCAGTGCTCCTAATAGGTGGTTGGCTACAAACTAGTTCGTGTAAGATCGGATCCCGGGGGGCGCGTTTCTTTTGTTCTCGTAATTAATTTTTAATCAATGCTCATTTTAGAGGATACCGTGATCGCGCGAATGACGATTTGTCGCGTAAGTATTATCTACGTGTGTTTGTTAACTGTATAATGATAAAGATGATTAGAAAAAAAATTATTCAGACAAGATGAAAGAAAATTTCATGAAAAAAATTAAAAAAAAAAAAAAAAACTCAATTTTCGCTCGCATCGTGGGTATAATCAAAGGATATTTACGACCAGAGGTGTATTTATGCGCGCACCGGAGTGAGAAAAAATATCTAACGGGGATTCGAGGAGCAGTACATAAGTAGTAATTAACAGTACTGGTCAGACATGTGCGCGCGGTCCGAGAGAGAGTTGGTACAAGTCACTTTAGCGACATGAATTTTGATGCCACGTTATTTTTATTTAATAAATCAACCGTAGGTACCCGTACACTCGAGAGTGAACGTAAATTAACAAACGGCTAATGTAAAAAGTGATATTTTCAACAAACTTTTCAAATATCACGTGAGAAAATTTATTATTTTGGTTTTTCTCCAACTGTCAAAGTCACGCATTGTTTCGTGCATCAAATTTCGATGCTGTTTGCCAATTGGAGTCAAACTCGTTGTTAAATGAAATTTTCATCCTGTTGGTCTCAACGCGAGCAAAGCCAAGTGAAAAGTTGCTTCCCCGCGGGAGTACATTGATTCTCGCTCCCATCGATCACTTGGCCATTGGCTGTCTTTCAAAACGACGCGCAACGAGCCGCGACTCGCTACTTTGTTTGCGGCTCGCGAATTTCGTAAAAGTTTTCTCGGAAACTTGGCCGGGCTTACCCGCCTATACATGGGACACTTGTGCACCCGGTCTGCTACGACCACGCCCACGAATCACCCGCAGTGGCAGTTCGGGTTACCCAAGAGCTTCGGATGACGCATATATATATTTATGCACAATCATGCATAGGAAGCGAAAAAAATTGTGTCCTGTATACCCGCAGTTGGATAGTATTTTGCTTCATGTACGCCAATTACGGTATTGTTCAAAATCAAGAGAGAATATTTCCGCAAAATTTCAGTACAGTGTAAAAAAAATTTGGCACGTTGAACTTGCTGCGTTTGATTTCTCGAATGCCCAACAATGGTATACAAATATTTTTATAATTCATCCCTATGATGACTCCAAGCTCGTGGAAAGTGAAAACAACGATCCTATACTGTACCTATGCGTACAACGCACACACATGCATAATTACGATAGCGAGTCGAATGAATCGTATGTATAAGTATATCGTACCTGTACATGTATACGTGCGCGCTAGCAATGCTGTATATATATAGGACTGGCGTGCGTCATGTGATCAGTTGCGAGAGATACCCAATACGTGCGCGCGCGAGCTGTATGTATACGTAGGAAAAAGTACTTTGGTAATTGATGAATCATCGGGTATCGCCGTTTGCCGTTGTTATTTGGGTCACGCGAGAGATTCGGCGAGCTCGTGGGGAATACCTATATTTATGTACGAGTGTTATGTATACCTGTACCCGGACGTACAGAGGCGCGCGCTTTCGACTGCCATGCGACTCGGGGTTTTTTAGAATAAAAGAAATGCAACGGAAAATCGGGGATTTCGACACCCCGTGTACACGTGAGTTTTTGTCACTTTGATGACGACGACCGATGACGATATGATAGGTATATATCATTTGCATTTTCTGCTTATTAGCATACCGATTTTTTTTTCTTTTCTTTTTCACTTCAAAGGTCAAAGCAGGCGATAACATTGGAATTACCATGGACCCATCACCACATTGAGTAATCAATTTCGTTGGTCGCATAAATAAATATAAGTACGGTTGTACCCACTTGTGAGTTGTTTCGTAAAAATATATTTAAGACTTGAAAAAAAATCTCTACGTATAGTATGTGACCAGGACCCCGTAACTTTTCGTTACTTCAATTATACGCATCAAGTATGGAAAAAAGCGCGATAATCCACGCATCGTATATATATATATATGTGTGTGTGTCCCCAGCTCGGCGTGAATATTAATCAAGACAAGCGAATAAATTGCCCCCGACACTTTCGAGCGGAATCCTGGAATGCCTCGAAACGCTTGCCGCAGTATCAAGTGCCCGGGAGGTAATAATCTTTGAAAGCGGTTTCTCCGCCGTGTACTATCAGACCAGGAGGAGAGGAAAAGGACTGTATTGATGCGCATGGATGTCTCTGCGTTACTGTAATGATGATGGTATGCATAGGTATACGAGGCTATAATTATATACGAGGACACACGTACAACAAGATTCGTCTGCCAGACCTTTTCTCTTGGCTCTTACGGGATGAGATACTCCGCATTGCGAATCAATCTGTGAACATTTTCACTTTCGGAAGGAAACAGTGTCTGGTATAAACCCGCATCGCTTACCGATCGCAGTCGATCGTTCATCAGTCTCCTATCTCCCACGTATATTACCTATACACAAAAGCGTCACTCCAACGCACGATTCGGTCGCAGTTGAGCGTAAAATTTTCGCCAAAAGAGAGAAATCCTTTTTCCGGGCTCAACGCGTTTGGGGAAAAATCGGCGAGTGTACGAAAGCGCACGAGAGCGCAGCGGCAGAGGGACAAACACATAAATCGGCCGATTAAATCGGAAAGCGCGGCGCACGATTTCGCGCTCTTTGAGGACGAATATATATATATACCGATATCTGTATACATCACCGCGTCTCGGAGAGCGCAATGGGGGTATATAATACGCCGGCCCGAGCGCTAGGAATCCGGATGTCCAGCCGAGGAAAGCGAGCGCAAACAAGCGGATCGGCCACCGAGAGCTGCGCAGGTATAATATAGTTGCGGCTATCGAAAATACTGGGCTTTTGCGGAAAAAAAAAGTTTCCCAACAATATTTCGTACACGCCAGTGGCACTCTGCGAGTAAAAGCAGTTTCATTTTTCCACGATTCTTTATCTTGATCGTTTTTGTTGTTGTTGATACAACCGAATCGAAGCGTTTATTATCGACAATGACGAGGCGACGTTGCTGAGCTGCAGATCAGGAAGATCGGCGATGACTCTGTGTATTTAATAAGCAAAGTATACCCGCGACCCAGTTTGGCGATACGAGAGGATGTTAATTATTATTGAAAAGAATATACAGGGGGTACCTATACACGGGAGAGCTCGATGGATGAGATTTTCGCGCACTTACGCGGCTCTCGGTCTTAATGAGCTTATAAATTTTTCATCTCTCGCATCCGATGGATTTAAGGCACGAAGCTCATTGGAAAAAAAGCTTTGGTAGTACACGTATACACCTCATACGAAAGAGCACCTGCATTAGCCTATTGGGTAGACCGAGGTATATTGAGAGAGAGAGACGAGGGAGCTATACGTCGATTCATTAATTCACGTCGCCGTAATAACACCGCATTAGCTCGCGGGATGATCTCGCGAAAGGAAAGCACTGCCGATGCACCCATGCATATATACGTATTACGGACGTACTTGCACACGTATTTTATATTACCTACCCCCCTTATACCTGATGCACCGAGGTTTTACAGCACCGAACTTTCTACATAAGCGTGCATCGTGCATATAAAAAGCATATTGGTGTGCGCACCCGCGGAGGAGGCTCTATTACTTCCGAGAATCCTCGCGCGTGCAGATTCCCGATCGAGAATACAATCCGCATGAGCCCACCCCCCTCTCGACGCGCACGTGGATCGGTATATGCGACGCTGTTGCGTTACAGGTCGTCCGGTTCTTCATTTGAGCCCCTCACTATACATGCGGGATGATTGTTGTTGTTTTTTGGGAAAATTATCCAAAGACTTAACCGGATGGTTCAGCGATGTGTATATATATATATATGTATATACATGCAGCATGACGTAAAAGCCTCACGGTGCGCCGCACTCGGGGGAAGGGAATGTTTAATTTTATAAATATTCTGGTCAGCTGATGAAGATGCTGTTTCCCGTAAAACTGATCAGTTATTGCTACCAAAAGGTGTTGGTTAGTTTGTATGTTTATTAGCAGTGACTTTACTTGGTTTCGTCTCGAAAAGATGAAGAAAAACCACAAGCAGTACGACAACTAAAAACTTGGGAATGGGGGAAAAAAAAGAAAAAAAATTAATCCCAAGGAGAAAGTACGACGCGAGCTACGGATACGTAGGCAGGTACATGCGCAAAGGTATATACATGCACAAGCTCTTGATGGTGTATCGAGTAACGTCAAAAAATTCTTTCACGCGGCGTGTACCTGTACACACCGAAAAAGTGTATATTCGGACGCGTCGACCTGAATTATTTTCGTATGGCGTGACAAAAAAGAAAAAAAAATAAGCCTCACTTGCGCCCAGGAGGAGAGTCCTTGGGAGTAAAAATTTTGCCTCTCTTTCTCCCCCTCCCTTTCGATCGAAAAATCTCTCGCTTACGCCCAAACCCGAGGTCACATTATCTCTCTTTTCGAGGCGAGTAACAACGGCAGCGGCGATTCGGACGCACTTTCATTTCAAAGTCACCGGCTTGTAACTGTCAGGAGCTACTTATGCCGCCGCTCCGACGTGGCCGCGGTTGAAATCGCGGCCGCGTTTTCGCCGAATAAAAAAAAAATAAAATAAACGAAAAAAAAGGCATCTTGGCAAAAAAATAACGACGACGGCCATCTCCGTTATTTATTATTTGTTATACACGATGGACCCAACAGAAATAAACAAAGGCGTGGAATAATATTATAGCATAGGGTTGATGAACGAGTTTTAGATTCCATGTATTTCCACGAGGGAAACTCACGTTATGCCGTGAAAAATATTGTATCTGTAAGTTGTACTACCTGTACCCGTGTATTCTCTCACGTCACCCGATTTCGTCGTACACGAGAGATCTGCAAAAAGGGCGTCGGTGCGTGCGTATACGGTATACATGTAGCCCACCGATTCCGGCTCGCGGAGAAATTTAATATTCCCGCGCGAGCCGAGAGGAATCCGTTAGAGTGCAGGTAGCCGATCGGCTCCGACAAGCGGTGTCGGATAATTGCGGGCGGCGGTGTCTCTCGGACAAGGAAAACAAAAACGCCAAAGGTCGACGTCGCTCGGACCTCAGGCTCCTCGATCGTTTCACAACTCGCGTATACATATAAATCCATATTATATACCCGTGAAACAAATAATTCAACACAGAGACACACGAGCGAAGGATTCGATGCACCGAAATCGACGAAACATCGATCAATCGGCCGATCCGAGCGAGGAATTCATCATTGTCGCGGGAGCGAACGTATCTCCGCAGGGAGCGATTTTTCAGGGGTTTATCTGAAATTCTGCACGTATACACTTACGTTTGACGCCGGTGAAATATATCGATCGAGGGGACAGCAATTTTCTTCCGCTCCGCGTCCCCATACGTAAGTACATTCCGTATAAATGTATTGCGAAGATAAGCAACGACGCGAGTGAGTCTCTTGCGGCGTACACGCTCGGCCGAATCGAGTTGTCCGTATAAAAATGAGAAAAATTGATGAACAATTGTCAAGCGCTGGCCGTCGATCGGTATAGTTTTCACTTGCTCGTGAAAAACTGTGTGTGCAGTATGTTTAGGGTAACGATTGAGTGATCACAGTAACAGTGACAAGATAAAATGCGAGAGGCAAGGTGCTGCCATGATGATGATTGTCCGTCGACATTATTTTTTAAAACGCGCACGCGTTCCTGTACGAACAAGTGCAAAAAAAAAAAACGAAAAAAAAAAGAAAGGCAAGAAGCGTGTGATCGCAATTTATGATTTGACGTCGACGGTTATCAGGACAGAGAAAGTCGGCGGCGGTGCAAACTGTCGGGTAATAAACGAGTTTATAAACGACGTGGGATTAAACTTTGGAAATGCAAATTAACGAGAGAGGCGGAGCCAATGCGAGAGCGGAAAGAAAAAAGAAAAGAATCGGTATACCCCCCTTCCCCCCAACCCCTTTTTACTGTGGTATAATATATCCTTTTGTATAACAAGTATGAGATCTGTGAAATACAGAGCAAATACGTAGAATTGCAAAAGCAGCATCTTTCCTCGATGACGATCCTTACCGATCTCACGAGTCGCAACGATCTCGTCGCTCGACTCGTCAAGTATTATGACTCACTCTGGTACACGGGCTCTGTCATTATTTCCTTGGTCCCGCGATTTTTGTCAACTTCGTTCAAAGTGTACCTACAGTATACGAATAAAAAAAAAAAAAAAAAAAAAAAAAAAAAAAAAAGAAATCATCGGGCAAATTTGTCGAGAGCAGAGTAGGTGTCCTTGGCGGAGGTTGCGACTTTGTAAAACGCGCTGTAATGACAGTTATTGCGCAACCGTACGCTTGCCGTTCGCGATAAGATTTTGACGACGCGCGGTAAATTATTTGAAAAATTTATTTTCACCGCGGTCCGCCTCGATTCACAACAATCACAACCACGTGAACGCACAATGGAGAAGAGTTTGATTGGGAGCGTTGCGCAAAAAACTATGCCCTCGAGGTTTTAACGATTTCTGCGGCACCCTGTGCTGAGAAAGATTCTACGCGTTGGCACAGGTTGCAAATTATTTTTGGCGCAGTTTGGCCCTTGCGTAATTTTTCATTTCCAAAAAATTACTTGCAAAAGCGCATCAACGCAGACGCGATCGCAATTCTATCGGAGGCATCTCTGACGCACGCGAGGAGCGACAATTCAAAGCGACTCTCTTGGCGAATTCCGTTTCCGAGGTGAAAGGTAGAAAGGTGCGCGCACGTGCAACTTACACCTACGCATATAATAAGTATGCATGTGTATCTATACGCACGTGCAAACAGCGCGAAATCCGTACATAAACGCGTTTTTTACACCTTCAGGTAACGGTGGGCCGAAATTTCTTGGCTCAATCGACTCGGAATGTGAGAACCTAATGTCCTTCGGTAGAGTCCGCGGGTCCATCCGATTCTTTCGGCCCCCAAGACAATAACGGATGTGAATCCCTTCACGAGTGAAAGTTTCCGGGTGTCCCTACCACCTAATCTTATTGATTCCTATACATAGATCGTTCGAGTTTTGCTACCTCGTGATTTTTTTCCAAACACATGCACACGCTTCTTTGCAATCATGGCGGCGGTGAGTCTTGCTCGTGAACCCATTCGCCTCTTGTATCGATTTTTCCAACTTTGTCCGATGGATCAACGACATACAGAGGGACACGCGACACGATACACCGCGAGAACCGTCCCATGCACATCGCGATACCGCATCCGCGTCGACGGACATGAGTAATTTCAAAAGTCACGCGTCTCTGGCAACGAAATAACCAGAACCGCGATTCTTACGCAACCCGTACTCTATACGTGTATACTTATAGTTATATCCACCTCATTGTTCTCCCCGATCTCCAGGGGAGACGCTCCGATTTTAAAGACTCGTTGTGCGCGCCGTCGTCATTATAATATCATCCTCCGTTGAGGAGTGCAACACCGGGACGTTGTGTGGTGTATATATGTCATACGGGTATAAGATCATCTCTATAGCGCAACCCATTGGCTGTCTACACGACTCACAATAGCTGCAGCAACAACCCACGTGTGTCTATTATACGAAAGGCTTGTACATATTGAGAGAGAGAGAGAGAAAGGGATCCAAGGGGGAGGTGACAATCGTGGCTCGGTAAATCACGCGGGCTCCGCGAATATTGTCGCGATACCCATCTTGTCGCCGCCGCCGGCAAACATACGTATACTCTCTGATCTACTGTATAGGTTATTAAGTATACATGTATTGGCGTGCAAATAGGTACACCGTTTTTTTCTCGGGTCTCTTATTTCTCTCGTTCGTGATGGCTCTTCTCGCCTGATGCCTTGTGTGTGTGTGTCTCTTGTAACGTAACCGCTACAGCCACCACCGAGTATATTTATATAAGATAATACTTGCCGATTTACAATAAGTCACCCGGCGAGTCTCCCGCTACTTAAGGATCAAATTTAAAAAAAAAAAAAAAAAAATGGAGCGTCGCAGTGCAGCTTATTGTGTCGTCGCCGTACCTGTACAGTAGTGGCATCAGGAAAAGCGGATTATAGGTATAATATATATATGTACGTGTGTAATATTGCACGCTCGGTAGCCCCCGCGCGACGATTTGTCGAAGAGATTACTCGGCTCGCGGACGGAAACTCTTATAGTTTGTTCTGGCAGGATTGCGTGCAGTGGTTTTGTCTCTTTCTCTCTGGAAATGCTGTGCAGCTACCGATTTTCTATTCTTTTTTGTTCCATCTAATAATCTGTCTTGTTTCAAATAAAATTTTTTTTTCTATAAATGTAAGGAGATGACCAGTCACACATATCATATCTGTTTAAGTGTTCCTCACTAAGGTCTTCTACCATGCTACATCTGGAAACACATTAAAAATTGAAAAAAAGAAAGAAAATCTATTTTTGATTTCTGTATGATGTCGCGTGCGTGAAGCTAAATCGGTACGTAAATTTTTTTAGCATAGGCAAGAAATAAGATAAAAAGTTAACTTTACTCAGTCATTAAGAAAATTTTTAACACATCCAACTTGCAGAATTCATTTATTTTCCCTCTTTCTATTTCTGTGCCACAACCAACATTTACTCAACCAGAGCATTTTTCTACCTTCCCCATTTAGTCACGCTTATTTCAGTATAGCACGCAATAGCTAACGATTTTTCCTAATTGCTTCTTCCCAAAATACTCTGCCCTCGGTGATTTAACCACAAAGCAATGAGTTCCCTCGCTTAAAAACTTTACTGTACTTAAGTGTAAGATATAAATTTTTATCATATCCTAACGTAATCTACTCTTGCTATGTGACAAACAAGAGCGCTATTTTTGGGGGGGGGAGGGGGTTCTCCGATATTCTTATCTTTCACTTAACGACGTTTGAAAAGATAAGCTGGCTATGCCTCACAGGAAATAGCACCTATGGAGAACGAAACGCACACGTGCAAGAGAGACAAACGAAATTTTTTACTAACACTTAGAGATAAATTTTATATTGTAGCATTAATATCAATACTTTTTATGTATAGTCCCTTCTTTGTCACAAAATTCGTCAAAGTAAAAATCCGAACTCCATCTTTGTACATAAGATTAACAAATCTAATATGATAAGTAATACCTATACCTATCCTATGAAATCCTCGAATCATCCTTGCCTTCGATAAATTAATACCTATGTCCGCCTGATTATAATGCCACGCTCGACCCTTCAACTTCCTACAGTTTCTTCGTTGCTAAGCCACCATTATTTTATCTTTCCAGTTCCCTCTTCGTTTGCCCGTTACACACCTACGATTAATCCGCTATGTCCTTCTAGCGTAGCGTCTGTTACTAATAGAAATTTCAGCTGCCTATGATTTTTACTTTAAGCTATACCAATTTCCACCATTTGTATTTTCTTCTCTCTCCACTATTATTGTAATCGTCGCCACTATTGTTATGACTATTAACGCTAGTTTTGAGTCATAGTTTGGTACTCAAGCATATTTTATAAATAATTTTAAGAATACTTATTGTATAGTCGTTCTACTGCCTACGCCCCCCCCCCCCTCAAATAATATGTAAACACTACATGTGCAGCGGCACACGCGTAGCCAATTTTTTCCCTAAAACATTCATCACACGGCACACCACCACGCGTACGTCATCATCATATAGCTTCTTCTCGAAGAGGAGACCTGGGGAGACCACACCACGCGCATACCTATACACACTCGTACACCTCATGTACACACGACCAAAGCAGTTTGGGTCGGAAAAGCTCGGAACCTCGTCTTGGGCCGCACCTTGGACTTAAGAGTTCGACAGCAACCGTCACAGCTCAGTCCCGCTTAGGGCTTGACGCAAGATCAAGAGTTATCTTGGTCTTGTCTTGGTTTTTGAGACAAGAGTCAAGACAAGAGTCGCGAAAAAATTTCGAGACAAGACCAAGAGTCAGGAGACCAAGAATCTTGTCTTGACAAGATTTTTGGTGACCGTATTCAATCTTATAACTATAAAATATCATATTNGTGGTTTTGTCTCTTTCTCTCTGGAAATGCTGTGCAGCTACCGATTTTCTATTCTTTTTTTTTTTTTTTTCAAATAAACAATGTTATGATATTATATAGTTATCGACAGCTGACTGTTGATTTTGTTGGCAAAGGAGGAAGGGGGTAGTTGTGATTGCATTAGGCTGCAGCGGTGAATTTACGATTTGGCGATTAGCGACTCGAGGGGGGAAAATTTATTGAGGGCGATAGCGGATGCTGGAGGCACCTAATATGGACGACGGAGCTGTAGGCGCGAGCGTCCTGCTCGTGGTGGAGTGGGTGAATTTAATTGGGGGAAAAAATAAAAAATTAAAATTCGTACTAAGCGAGAAGTTGAGGAGACCAACGGGAGGGAGGGGTAATCGATGAGTTTCCGAATGATTGTATCAACTCGACGCGAATAAAAGTACTGGTAGAAAGGAAAAAAAAAAAAAAAAAAATGAGCTCGCTCGATGATAACCCGAAAATTGTTTTTTACGTCACGCGTACAATTTATAAGTAAACTTGGTAAACCATACACGCCATTGACCCTTTCACCTTTGCGCACAAGTATCGTACGGGTGTGCGCCTCGATAATCAAAAAGTCATAAAAAAAAAAAAATGACGCGTGTTTACACACCGTGACGTTACATCACACGCATGTACACTGTACGAACACGCGAAACAAATTTGTCGAAAAAGCCAGAAATCCCTCTTATTAGCCGTGGCTCCGCGTTTTTGGTATTTCGACTCTCATCGGCGGGTAGGTAAACGCCAAATGCGTCAACAGGACAAATCTTTCTCTCGGAAAACATTGTGCCGATCGTTACGCGTCGTTAATCCCGAGCACACACGTAATATAACAATGACGATGCAGCGGGCGGAGAGATAAGCGAGGCTGATTCGCTTCGCGCGTGCGATATGCACTTTTGTTTATTTAATTTTTTTTTTTTTTCAGGGGCACTGTTTTGACCCGACAAAAAAAAAAAAAAAAAAAAAAAAAAAAAAAAAAAAAAAAAAAAAAAGAAATCATCGGGCAAATTTGTCGAGAGCAGAGTAGGTGTCCTTGGCGGAGGTTGCGACTTTGTAAAACGCGCTGTAATGACAGTTATTGCGCAACCGTACGCTTGCCGTTCGCGATAAGATTTTGNAAAAAAAAGGGGGGGAACAAATTTTGCGGCTCTGCCCTCGTGTCCAATATTATATATTAACCCATATCTACGGATTGAAATCCAGCAACGTATACGTCACCGTCTCCACCGCACCGCGATCTCGGTCTCTTCCTCCCGTTCGGTATATCTCGGCGTCGTTATCGCCGCGGCCGAGATGACCCGGTAGAGCGACCCCAAGTGGTTACTCGCCGCGTTGTACACGTATACAGCCGCGAATGATTCGAGGGACAAAAAACGCGACGAATTTGTAAAAATAGGATCGACGCTGGTGGCGACGACCTCGTTGCGAGGGACCGATTAACCACCGGGGAGATACGCGGCATTTCATCTGCGGGTGCGTAAAAAAAACAAAAAAACAAAAAAAAAACAAGAAAAAATAGAGAACCAGAGCCCGTACTCGCGATACACCACGTAAGTATATGTATACGCGACGACGAGCTAAATGGGACACGCTTTTTGTACACGTTTGCATATATATATGTAAGTATATTAAGTATTTGTACGTAGGTGATGTTATATGTAGGTATACTTACGGAGCTGCACGCGATGCGGATGTATATGCTCCTTCAACTCCCTCCGACGCTTACACATAGCGCGCTCCCCTCGTTGGTTGCTTTTCTTTAATTAAACAGCGAAGCGTTTGTGTTGCGCTAATGAAAACATTAGCAGCGCTCTCTCATATATATATACTTAATAAGTATAGTACACACATAGGTACCCACATTTATCTCTCGTGCGGTCTGCCGACGGCCGTATCCACATGTACATATATATACATATATTGCAGTATTTCGCAAGAGATCTGCCCGATGGGCTATATGCTCTTAAAAGCCCGACGTACAAATGCCGCGAGTACCACTTTTTGCGTTTGAATCTCGTGCAACGCGTGCAATGTAAAATTCATTGTGAAGAGTTAAGTAGTCTCTCTCTCCCTCTCTGACGTATACTTTTTATGGACCGCAGTTCTCTTTTCAAGTGTACCACTGCCATCGTTTGCGCAAAAGATTTTTACTTGCCTGTATGTATATTATGCATGTTTTGTGCTTACGCGCGACTCCGATGATGTTTCAACAAAATAATAAAATTATTATTGTTATCGTCTTCCGTGATTGCATTAAAAGCTCGTATATCGGCATTAATCGAGCGATTACGCGCTCCAGACACGTAACGGCAGTAACAATCCAAAGGTGCGAATTACAAACTGCTCCCTATAAAAGTTTATTTAACGTCTTCGCTGATCGATATCGACGTATGACAGGTACACACGCGGACGATTAAAATTTTTCGTTCTCCCTCTTGGTGGACTGATTTCTTTGCAGGTTCGTTTTACGAGCACATATGCTCACACATCCACGTGATGGATTTCGGCGAGAGCTCAACCCGAAGGTGGAAGCAAAAAACCACCCCACGATGCGCCGTGCGTACGCGGGCCACGGAAACGCTAATTGGCAGCGCTCGTCCCGCTTATTTTTTTTCTCTTTAAATTTTTAAGGAGCGCTCGGGAGAGCTGCCGGTTTCATTTTTCGCAAGCAATTTCGAGCCCCCCTTTTTTTTGCTTTCCCTCCTCTCGAGACACGTCAAAATTCATACGGAGCGCGTCATCAGTGACCGATATCGCCAATCATTGGGATCGATTTGATAATTGTTCTCGGCTCTTCCCCCCCCCCCCCCGTTTGTGTTCGATAAGAGGTCCATCCCGGAGGAGCGCCTAATGACCAAAAAACAACAGCCCAAGCGCACGGTGTAATTCCCAACTTTCTCCCCGAGGGTCGAGTGCGCCACGTAGGGGCCGAAAAAAAGGAACCAACAAGTCCCAGCCGAGTCGTCAATTCGAGCGCGGTCTGGGGCGTAATAAGACATTATTTGTTTGTTTTTTCTCGGAGATCGTCAACGGCAGATATCGCAATTTATGGCTCGAGCATCGCCGATTTTCCTCCTCGGCAAAAACAACGGGGGTCCTCGAGTCGGGCGTGCTGCTCCCCCGTTGTCATCGATCGGTTAAGCGGCAAAGGGGATCCCGGCCCAAAGAGATTCGCGTGCGCGGATGTATACAGTTACCTCTCTCTCCCTCGTACGTATATAACGCATATACGCGCGCGTAATACTCGCGATTGCGTAAGGTCGGCGGCGCCGATTTCTCTCCTTCGCTCGTTCACCCGCCGCGGACGTTCTCGCTCGGTTGAAGCGCGGCTTTTAATTAGCCCCGTTCGACCGAGCGTCGTTCCTTCTTTTTCCCCCTTGGATTACGCGGACGCACTCCACGCGGAAGGATCTCTTTTGGCCGGAATAATGTGATCTTTCATTCTTTTTTTTTTTTTTTTTTCAACCATGATCGCTAAATTGTGGTAAAAATACGCTGTGATTTATTCCCCATCGAGAGCGCCTATGCATGATCAATTTTACCTTATTTCCTTTTTTTTTTTTTTTCTCAACAACTACGTCGGCTACGACGTATAATGTATACACACGCCGAATAATTATACATGCACTCGAAGAGAAAATGTAACTTTCACTGGGTACCTGCTTCCTTTTTCACCTCGTCCGGCGACCCTGGCGAGCTTTCCTCGGTTATCTATTACCGATCGTCGCGTCTACACTCTGGCGTTTTCCCGGGACCAAAAATGTGGCTATACGAGATCGAAAACTTGAAATTGACCAACGCATCACTTTGGGAGCAAGGAAATAAAAACAAGGGTATATAATATATATATCGCGAAAGCGCTTAATTACCACGGGAGCCAGCTCTCCTTACTTCCCATCCTTTTCACCTCTCCCCCGAATTCTTCTTCTTATTCCTTTTTTACTTCCTCCTCTTTCTCCGCGTATCGTAATAAGCGCGTTTCGGACGGTATATACGTGGCACTTAATTGGGCGCAATTTTCGAGCTAAAGGATCCGTACAGGATTTAACGAAATGAAAACAAAAAAAAAAAAAAAAACCAAACAAAGTACAAGGAATACCCGTGTAGTTGTGCTGGTTCGCTTTCTAATTGGCGCGCCTCGAAAAATTTGTCGCGCGCTCGCTCGCGTCTGATGCCCGTCTGGATGACAAAGTCGGCTCTGATGGATGGCTGCGCTATTAATATTTCCTAGTGTCGCGTACACGTAGGTATACAAAGCCAAGACCGAGGAAACGCGCATTGTTGGCGCAACTACAGCCGATCCGAGCACTTCTGGCATACATATGTATAGTCAACCACCGAGGGAACGGGCTCCGGTCGTAAATTAACTCACTTTTTCTCCCTTTAATGAATAATTAGCGCGAAATAATACACATACAAAGAGATCCAAGACAAGAGCGGTGTATAATATAATGGTCGGCGAAAAAAAGAAAAAAAAGAAAAAAAAAAAAAAAAAAAAGTCCAAATAACTTTTACCGCTGCTGCTGCTGCCATAAATTGTATCTCTCTAATCGGCCGTGATATTACATGAGGTGAGTGCTTGGTACGGCCAATAAATAAAACAACTCGCTCTCTAGATAAGAGCGTATAATTGTTTCTCTGAATATTGCCTCGGGAATAATGAAATAAACAGACTTGAAGTTCCAGGCAATCGCTATCGCGCTTGTCTAAACTTCGATTTATTTTTTACCTCGGATGATCTGAAAATTTAATAACGCAGAGAAGCGTATTTCGTTGATTTAATTGCACTTGCGCAACGTGCTACTGATTTTTTTTTTTTTTTTTTTTAAACGCGTCGACGTGAAAATCGATCGTTGGAAAATCGGCAAGCCAATAAGCCACAACGGGACCCCGATATATCCAACAACGTTACCGATTCCTTGAGCGCAAAACCTCAGCCGATACCGATATCTGGTATATGCAATATGTAGGTATATATACGACAGAGCAACAACTCGCCATTAGAAATCCTCCACGTACACGTATGTAAAATACAGTACACGTAGGTGTTCAAAAAAGCACCTCCGCGAATCCGAACGAGTTGAGCAACAACAACAACCTCTCGGGCTCTTGTATTCAAAGTAAAATCGCAACGGCCTCAGCGAGGCCGCGCGTGCGCTCGCACAATGGCATAGAGATCGGTTACTCGATTTTCCAATATAGCTGCGTTTCGGGATGCTCGCCGATACTTTTACGCGCACGTACGGGGGAGTTCAGACGCCGCGGTACCAAATTTCGCAACGCGTTACATATTATAGGATAGCTCGTGTACAGTGTGCCAATCGCCGATCTCTCGACAGCGTCTGTTGTGCCGTTCACGTACGTAAAGGATGGTTTTCCCCGAGATCGGTTTTATTTTTATTTTATCTCAATTTTTTTTTGTTTCTATAATAAGTGGAGCACGAACCAGTAGTATATTCATGGGGGCCGATGAATGAGTTGGCAAATCTTTGAGGATGCTATTCTTTCGAAAATCCGATGTGCAAACGTGCCATTATTGACTTTTTCAAATGCAATCGTAACGATCGAGACTGAAGACAAAAATATCTCTATGAATAACCGGTGTTTCGAGCTAAGCATTTATACATGGAAATTTTTTTGCAAATCAGTAACCGATTACCCACATCTGCTTAGTCTTTAAAAGTCTCGTTATTGTTATTATATTTTCGGAAAAAAGAGAACAATAGCGAGATTAAGCAACATCGAAACTGCCGATGAGGTCGCTAGCGTACGGAAAGCACGACACAACGTACCGACCGTCGATACGATTCGTCTTACCGATCGCAAGTAACTAGTAGGATCACTTATCCTCCGATGGTAATGCATCTTTGTACCGTCGGTCAAAAAGACACGAGCAATACATGTTGAGAGAGTTTTACGTTGGGATAAAAAATGTTCCACACAAATACACCATACAATAAAAACCATATAAGTATTCCATTGCTCTTGGAATACTTTAAATGCTATGTTGTGACTAGAATATCTTATCCGTTTGATCTTACACTTTTCCTCGTACAAAGCGCAATTGCAAAAATATATAAATATCCAGTCCTCGCCTTCGTTAATATTAAGTATATACAATGAGGTGGTCGTGTTATCGCACTCACCGCATATATATTATATGCGTGGCAAAATGTTATAGACACGCGGTACAAAGTACATAGATGTTCTGCTTTAGGGCGTGGCCATTTGATTGTATAATGGGATTAGTTGAGAGCTCACCGCTAGCTGGCGTAAAATCGATTGACAGAGAAGCGCATTTGCGCGCTGCGTATATATACAGGTATACGTGTAAGTAGGTAGGTACAGCTGCTACATCAATCTCTACCTCTATACCTGCACCCTCTCTCGATCTCTCCACCCCGGGCTTTCAATTGGTTTTGCGGGCGCGGTGTAAATAATGTCTCACGCATGGCTTCTCTTCGGGAACGCGGGATCTCGAGTTTCTGGAATGCGATCAACCTCGTGTCATCTTTCCTTTTAACGCTGATTTTCACCCTTTCCCCGTGCTCCCAGTGTAATTAAACCAAACCGATGTTACATTCTATCTTTGCCTTTGATGCCACGTTCACGTAATTCCGAAATTACGATTTCAGAGCAGAATAAAAGCCGCGAGAGTTGCTGTACTCGTTCTCTTTCCATTCGATCGCGCGTACAGGTATAACGAGCCAGCGGGCCAATCGTCAAATATTAAAACGCCTAATGGGATTGTATATACGTTAAAAATGTCCAGACCGACGAAAAAAGAGGTAATATAGTGTAGAATAATTAATAACGTTTATCGCTCGGCCGAGTGACGTACGTGTGGTGGACGGATAGAGCGTCAACGGCCGCGATGTGATGGGCAATTTCAAATAATTGACGGGCGATCCGTTGCAATATTGGAAAACGAGTCATCATTGACGACCTTCCGCGTGACTAAATTATACTCTTGGCCGAAAACGCCCATCTTTGGCCTGATCATCGGGGTAATTGTGTGATTCGGGTCATACACATCACGCTTATGCGTTTATATGTATAATACACACACGCACACACACACGGCTCGTTAACCCCCTTTTTCTTTTGCAGCATCTCTCTTATTGTCATTTTTCCAAATCAACCAGCTTCGCGCGCGCTAATGAAATTTCGACACGATCGCCTACAATACGCGTATACGAACCTTAATTAACGGCAGTGCCCTTCCATTTTCTTTTTTTTTCCCCCGTTATAATTAAACTTCGAACGCGAGGTGGTGTGGGCTGCAGTCGATCGGGACACAACTATTTGTTTGCTGGTTTTTGCTTCCCTCGTTAGTTATTAACGATGCGGTGACTTGCCTACCGAGTTTTAATTATTAATTTATACCTTCAAAACAATTCGCGAGAAGACGCATCCTTTCAGGACACGGGAGGGTTGTCGTACGACTTTGATTTAATTAATGCCGCTCCGCGAGGATGGTATTTTTACGATGGTGAAAAAAAAAAAAAAACGTAAACGTAACTGATTAACATTTCCGCTTTACCGTATACTATAAAAGTAAATTTGGTACGTGTGTTAAGAGAGAATAAATAACAAATAAGTAGCGTCTTGCCAATGAGAAAATTTCATCCGACTTTAAGGATACTTTTTTTTTTTTTTTTTTTTCCATCATTCGAGATTTTGAGCGAATCAGCGTTAGAACAGGGAATATAAATATACGCGTGAATAGCCATCGGCTGTATATCGCCCGAGCGTTTAAAATGCAGTGGTGCCTCCCGTTCCCCCAGTCGCGACTGAAACAAGACGCATATTCGCGTTAATGCGTGTATAGTAATCTTCTTAAAATATATACGAACGATAAGGAAAAGGAAATATTCGTTAAGTCCCGCGTTGCACCCGACACGGCTTTTGTATAATGTGTCGCGTGGGACAGTTCGGGGGAGATGAAATCGGCAACGCGTTAATCCTCTAATACGCTTCGATGGGGGACGATGAGAGGAGGTGCTTTCGAGGAAGGAGAAAACGCGTCGACTTTCAGTGATCCCGGGATAAGATTGTTTTCACTTTTTTTAACTAAAGTTAACTCTCCATACTTGATTCTGATAAAAACAACAATCTCCCTAACTGAAATTACATATATCAATGACTTGACGTTTTTTTTTTCTTTTTTCGAACCCCAGATTATTTTTGTTGTACAATTTTCGTTGTTTCTGTGATTTTCAGAGCTTCATGGAAAATTATCGGACTGCAGGTCGGGGCGGTGGCTTCGATGTCCGTTCCATTGCGACCAACCAAGCAGCCCCCAGAGTCTATACTCTTCGAGTGTATGTAGGTAAGTACCTACCACTTAGTAGCTCAAAAACACGAAGTAGGTGTACATATAGGTGCAGCATCGGGAATCTCTTCGCACGGTCCTGCACTGTCGAAAAAAGAGAAGGTTTAGAGGGGGAAAAGGGTCGGCACATATAGGATCCTGTGCTCTGGAGGACTAACTTTAACAACAACTCTGTCAGCCGCAAGCCGCGGAATCGCCCATTCCCATCCTCTTAAGATGGTTCGAGAGACTTTTTTTTTTTTTAAATCAATTGATACGATTGCCGTGTGAGGGGGCAAAATGCATTCCCCCTCCCTTCCATTTTTTCACGTAATGTAGGACGATGGAGGGAGTGTGGGGAGGGGGCGAATAAATTATATTCCATTGAACAAAAAAGAAAAAAAGGGAGCTTGAGAAAACAATGTGGTGCACAGTCGTATCCGTGCAGCAATCAAATCAAATGAATCCTCCGAAAGGAGGAGGGGACAAAGAGTACGAGGGAAAGGGAGACGGGCCGATCGACCACCGCAGAGAACAACCGCTGAACCGCCGAGTCACTGGACACCGAAAGCACCCGTAATCCCTCGCCGAGAACATCGGAAACTCGATCGAAATCATTAGCGACGGGAAAAACAGAGACGTTGTTTCGAGGCGCTCATCCGAACGGGGAAATAAGAAAGAAAGAAAAAAAACAACCAAACGACTTTCCACACCTTTTTGTTTTTCTTTCTTTCCCTCTTTCTTCTTTGTTTTTGTACCTTCGTATACGTATACATATATACAAGGGCCGCCCCATTTGTCGTCTCCTGCCTTTTAACAATGAAGACGCATTAGGATGTGCACGTATATATATANACCCTTGTTATTCGCGCAAAGGCGTGGATTAGGAGGATCAAGCGAATTAGCCGTAGCATATATATACCTACATAAGACGAACGAAAAAAAGTTGAGAGCATGTCTTCCTTCCCCTCTGTGTATCCTACTGTTTGTCATCGGCAAAAGAGCCGTGACGTGATTTAAAAACCTCCAGAGAGAGAAGGGGGGAGAGGCGGAAATCCGTGCATTGTACTATACGTATGTACGTATATATATATAAACGCTCTCGCGCTCGCAATCATCATCATCATCATCATCATTTTTCTCTTTTTCTCCCTCTGTGGCTCGCTTTTTCTTCGTTCCGCGTTATATATATATATATATATATATACGTGTGCTCTGCTCTCGAGTTTCGAGATTTCACACAGCGAGGAGGCTCTTCTTCCCAAATGGAATTAGGCGAGCGCCTCTCTTCCCTTCTGTATATAACAAGTACGCGATGCAGCTGGAATTCGAGCGCCTTATACCACGTACATTTGTAGATATATATAGCCAAAAGCACCATCCTCGGGACTTGGGTGTGCGTGTAGTTGTCGGATGTCCGTGAAATTCGACCATTTTTTTTGTCGTATTGTGTTCGGGCTAATCCGCATCATAAATATTAACATACACAATAGCGTGATTTCCACTACTCCCCCCGATCACTTGTATTCTAATCATCGTCATGCCGTACTCAATGGCCTGTGTCTTCTCGTATAGTCATGTGGACCGATGTGGTTGCGATGGTAGATACATGATACATATATAATAACATTGTTGCAATGAAGTTAAATCGAGCAGCCAAATTGTAGCAACGGTGTACCGTTAAATACCAAATTAAAATACATGAAGGGTAGCCGAGGTAGAGTTTGGTATTTGAGGGTACTCGCTGCTGCAATTTGTAAATCATAAAGTTTAGACCGAATCTCAATGTCAAGGGTTTTCGGGAAAATTCCTTTGTTAATTATTCCCGTGTAGGTACGTATACCAATAACCATAAACAATTAATTTCACGTAGTTACAGCAATCCCAATTATTCACGACGAGCGTGCAGATTTTCCGTACCTATTTGTATACCTACATCGCCCAAAGAACCATTAAATTTTTACACCGTGTGTATAGACCTTATATACATCATTACGTGTACAAATTAACGCTCATGCAGGGAGGAGAGTTTAGTGACTAGGCGCTTAGGTGTACGTCGACGTAATGTATAAATGCATGTACGTGTAACTATGACGACACTTGTACACGTACGGAACGTACATTATATTATACATATAGGAGTTGCGAGGACTGTAAAACAGTGTATACATAGTATTTAGCGTGCCGGAACTCGGCGATTTCGTTGCCGCTGAAACTTTGTCGTACATGAAAACACTCCATCTACATGCATATAATATACGAGTACAGCACTGTAATACGCGGGTATAGTAGGTGTATATATATATGTGTTTGCGACTTTAGACAGCGCAGGTGATTCGGAGCGAAATTTCATCGCGGCGCGTTGATGCCCGTTGTTGCGGATGAAATTTCGAATTTCTCTCGAGCCGATGGTTTTGAGCAAGCGACAAGTACTTATACATTTAACCTGGTAAATAAGATCCCCCGTCCTCGTGTAAATACGTCGCAGGAGACATGGTCGATATAGGAGAAAAATTCACTCGCCCTCTCGAGATGGAAGTAATGTTTTGCACGAAAGTGCAACAAAAAAAAATCATATTTTACACCCCGGAGAAAATGGTGAAATAATTTTAACGAACAGCGCGCGTGTGCATGATGTCGTGGGATTGGATTCCCCGTGTACTGCACAATAGCGCGGAATGATCGAATTGATCCATCGATCGCGTTTTCCGTGCTCGCGCGCGCCCTGCTTCGACGTGTCACGACAAACGAACGTCCAAGACGCGCCAAAGTGGCTCTCGATCTCGCTTGGACGATCACAAATTCACCCTCTGTAAAGTCACGGCTCAGCGCTTTTATGATAATCCCCGTATACCGATGTATCGACCGTATAGGTACATAATATGATCTGTCTTTCGTTTATGGAAAAAAAAAAGGAAAAAGGCATATCGCTGTGTTTTACGACGCGTTTCGTCATACTCGCGTGGCCTTTTACAAGCGTCGAGATAACGATATCGAAAGAAAAGAACACGAGCCGAACGAATCATCCGCGCAAATGCTCACGCATATATACACGCGCGCGCCAAAGTCCCATTTCAGCTTTTTATACCTGTACGTGTACGGGCTCCGATGGTATCGGCCCTTTTTTTTTTCTCCTTTGCTTTACTAAAAGCAAGGAGCTAAAGACGACGGCGTCGACGCTACACGATTTCCGATAGGCCCCCGTGCAGTCCTTCCCCCCCGAGAAAAGGACGGGGGGAGAGAGGACGAAAAAAAAAAAAAAAAAAAAAAGCTGCATCACCGGATCAGGTAGATCCGCTTCTGGTCGTTCTCGGGGTCGTTCGAGGATCAAGGACACCCGTGACCGTGTATCTATATACACGCGTGGATGTAACGCATACACGCGCGCATAAATACAAGCCGTGGAAATGCTTGGCGCGCTCGGAATGCAGCTCGGGGATGCATCAGCGGGCGCGCGCGTGCTAGGGATGGGGCCAATCGACCGAGCTAATGAGCTTTGCCTCCGTTACCTTATAGTTATTGGTACATTATACCCAAGAGTGATTGTGTGCTTCTCCTTTTCTTTTCTTTTTTTTTTTTGCGGCTCGCGGATGATGAGCGTTATTATTTATCAGACGTAGACCTATATACGAGTATATACCCATATTCTCGGTTACCTTGGCGCTGATTACTATCTCTCGGAGTCACACTTGCACGCGCATCGAGTGTTTATCCATCGGCATCGCGATCGCGCTAGTCAAACAGATAGCGTTTATTGTTCGCCGATCGATTATTATCTATATGTATACGTCCCGGGCCGTTAGAGCAAACTTGCCGTTCCCGGTATCTCCGAGCGGATGAAAACTTTGTACGTATAGCCACGTACCTATTAATAGAGACGTCCCACCCACTTTGTTGTTATTATATATGTGTATACACACGTGGGGCCTAACGCTAAGTGAGCTAAATATGAGGTTGGCTTATTGCTTAACTCGGATGGAAAATCCACGAGGGTTTGTTCGAGCAAGTTTGGCAATTGGCGGCTTTTCTCGGTTAAAGAGTAATTTTCGGCGCCCGTCGGGTTTCACGTGCCAATAACCGGGGCCGGTCCATACCGCGCGGGATGAATTATTCTGCGATGGTGGAAAATCGATGGGATTTACCACCGCGAAACGCAAACTCGTCCAATGTCCATTACCCTCGTGACATTCGTTAATTGCCCAAATCGGTTTGCCAAGTATATATTATATTTATAATTATACGTAGCTCGAAAAAAATCATCTGATTGCACCACCATTGGTATGTAAATATAGTATCGATTACAGGGGGTTTTATACATAACGCTTACACTGTATACCGAATGCGCCACATCACGATTGTCATGGTGATGGCAGGTCACGAGGCTGAAATATTTGATAAACCAATCAGAGCGCATCCATCCCACGTGTGAATAATCGAAGGGGGCGCGATTGATTGGCGTTGAAAATTACACACGACGATATACAATGGAAGATTGTTCGAATTTAATGTGAAGTTGCCCGTACCTCGTGTACCACCCTTGTTATTCGCGCAAAGGCGTGGATTAGGAGGATCAAGCGAATTAGCCGTAGCTTGCATTACTTATTATTCAAACACCAGTAACTGCGACGACGACGGACGACTCCGCGGGGTTCAACGCTCTGCAATCACTGCTCCACTAGCTCTTGGTATATATGTATACTATATACTATATACTATATACGTGTGTTTGGTACACTTAACCACCACCTTATATAGCTGATGATGTGTACATGGGAGCACACACTTACGCGGAAGGCAGCAACAGCAGCCGAAGCTAAGAATAGTTTATAACAGAGCATCATCGTCATCAGCCCAGCAACGCCAAAGTACTTGTTGATGTATATATATATATACCTATACACGTAACGTGGAATAATTATAGGCGCGTCATAATCATCCCAGTCTCTCTCTTTCTCTCTGGTATGTATATATGGGAAACACCGACACACAGACACACATCTAAATATATAAAGCGCATTAACAACTCGCACGTGTAAGGCACACTCGACACTTGGAATTTATCTCAATTAGGTGGTGCGTGCGCGCCCAAGATTCACGGTTGATGTATATATACCTAGCCGTGGTTGTTTCAAACAGATAATTACAACCCGAGAGGTAAGTACTTATGGTCTCGAGAGTTTGATTTTCGTACCGAAAGTGTTGGCAAGTAAGCGTGTTCCTTCGAAAGATAAAATTGACGGAGGGGGGTAGCTCGGAGACCGGAAGCGAAGGCTGCGAAAAAGCTGGTTATAAACCGCAAGGGCCCGAAACAAGAGGAGAAAAGGGGCGAGGTAGATGAATCTGCATGGCTGGGAAAGGAAAAAAAAAAAAAAAAAAAAAAAGACATCAAAGCAACAGTCGCTCCTCGCAAGAGTCGATCAAAAATAAAGAGGCGAGAGAAGCAGCAGCTCGAAATACATTATGATAAGCGGAGCGTGGCGTCGCTCCTCCGACCGGCGAAAGCACCGGCCGGGAATACATATTACGCTGCGAGACGAAACAGTTTAGCGGAGAAAGAGACGGAGTTGGGGAGCAAAAAACGACGGGGCACATGGGCGTATGTACCAGCTTGGCTCTCGAGCGTGGGTGATCTATGAGTTTTTCGGACCCGATGTACCGCCTGCATCTACATAAATATAAATATATACAACAGTCGAATCGAGGAAAAAGGAGCCACGGTGAAACGATAAATTTACGTATAATTAGATAATATACTTATTTGTGTCCGATACAGCTCCTTTGATCGCAGGGAATTCCGGGCAGTGTCTATCTGCGTGTACACTGATCAAAGTATCGGGTTGCACAGAGCGCAGTTTTTTTTTTAAATTTTTTTTTTCTCTCCAACTTATACCGGTACCACCCAGTGCTCGAGAGAGATATACGTTACACCGGAAATCCAAGCGTTTTAGCCGGAAAACAACTCGAGCGTTCGATAATTCGTTGATCAACGTGTGCCCGAGGGTGTCCAGTTCCTATGTAATTAAAAACCACAATCGGAATATTATATGGTGTCCGGGTGCCTTTATGGAAGAGAAAAAAAAAAAAAAAAAAAAGTTATACATGACGTGTCTGCAATTGGGCTACCATATAACTTCCGATTGAATGGGAATCAGCCCACCCCGGTTTTCCCGGTATAATATACACACGCACCTCCGTGCGCTTGCACAAATGACTTTTCTCTCTCTCTCTCTCTCTCTCTCTCGTGGTACGAGTGGGGGCATAGCGGTCGCGTGAAAAATTCAATCGCGCTTTTTTCGAGTAATCCCCGAAACGTGACTCCTCGAAAGTGTAGCCGTGGCCAATTCAATTAATGAGACCATAGGTACTCTCTCGATGTGTCTTCGAGAGCATCTGTCTCCCACGGACGGAGGGCTCGGCGATGAAGATAAAAAAAAAAAGGGGGTGATGCACCCGAAAATATAAAGGCGGTACCTATAAATATCTTCTCGTACGTATGCGTAAGTACTTTTGTACGTAGGTGTATACATAACAGCGGATATAATAAAAGCAGAGGAAGAGAGAGAGAGAGAGAGAGCTTGATGCGTGTATTATATCAAAGGGAGAGAGAGAGAGTGAGATAGCAACCGATAGCCGAGAGAGAGAGAGAGAGGCTGTACGAGCGGAACTCGCCGTTTTGGCCTTTGGCGTTTCGCTCTCGTTTGTTCCTCCTCCTCCTCCTCACCTCCTGCACGTGGTGTACGCAGATAGAGATAGACGTACAGAGATGTATAACCCCCGTACAGTATACAGTAGAGCAAACAGTCCCTCCCCTTATTAAGCCCGCGAGCACATGCGAGCTCACGTACTCTCTCTCTATCTGCTTGTACTGCAGGGGGGTATAGGTATATATGTATATAGCGGCTGCAGACACCTCGGCAAGCCTGGTAGCGGAACAAGCACAGTAGCGATGGATATATTATATACATTTGCAGTACAGCGTCTTAAGCGCCCCATTCATTGTACCTACTCGCCCCGCGTTCTACCGTATACCCACACACACACACACACTATGACCCAAGTGCACGGGGTGTGTGTATATGTAGGTACGTGTCAGCCTCAGGCAGCGTCGTTCTTTCTGTCGGATCAATGCCGATCGCGAGGACAAAAGAAGTAGCTGGTATACTACCACTACCGTCGGACGGCGACGACGACGACGTGACGTGACTGGACGACGCGCCCGGCGGATCAGAGTGGCGCGTACACGTATAATGCCTCCACTGCCCCCGGGGGCTTGATTTATAGAATCAGCCCCCGAGAACTCGTTTCCATATTTTCTTTCTTTTCTCTTTTTCTCTCTTCTCTTTTCTCTTTCATTCATCACCCAACTCGATTCACCGCTCCCTTTCGCACTTTTTTTTTTTTTTCTTTTTTTTTTTCTCCCTCCCTTCCTCCCTCCCTCCTGTCTCTATCCCGAGTCACCAAGCATTATACATACAGCGGCCACGGCAGGTATTGCACACATATTATATGTATATATTATATACGTACGCGCGCCTTTTGACCCTCCCCCCCCCGCGTCCGGGACGGTCGGGCTTCCTGCGCGACGACGGCCAAACAACATCCGGTGTGCATGTGGAATTTGCCAGCAGCAGTGGACCGCGCGTGCAAGAAAGAGGGAAACAACCCCCCTTCCCCCCGACACGGAAGAGGCGTGTATTAATTTCGTGCCGAGCTTTTTAACCTCCCGCTTTCCATCACCTCCTTTTTCCCGTCCGGATGAGAAAAGTCGCGGGCCACTCGGAGGCGTTTCCGCGGTCGAAGCCGGCTGCAGCGCGGTTTTCTTTTATACATTCTCTGCTGCTCGTTTTTTTTTTTTTTTTTTTTTTTTTTTCCCTCATTCGCGAGGGAGGGAGAGCACGAATTTGCTCGCTGGACGCGGGTACAGTGGATACAAGGACCGGCTGCTCCGTCCACGGAGTTTGAATGCTCTCATTTCGCGCTGTTTCCCTGCTTGCGGATGGAAAAAACGATTTTTGAGCGCCATGCATACCCACATCCGATTGTTTGCCTGTGAAGGGGTATACGTATGAGCTCTGCTTCGATATACCCTTCCATTGTCTCGTCGTTTTATCGGAGATATATAGGTATAGGTACATATACGTGTTGCTCCGTAGTTTTAGTTACGATTGGGAGTATACCCATGAAATTATTTCAATGCTGGTCATCAGCAGTAGTAGCAACGCATACGTAGCGTTTAAGAAAAATTTACAGCATTGTATTAAAAAAAAAGCAAAAAAAAAAAGAGTACCTTTATAATATGTATACTTCCCAAATAGAGGAAAACACTTTTCGCGCAACGCGAGTGTTGTTGTATTTTTTTCCTTCCCCCGACCGAATCGCTCCTGCTCATATTCGCGAAAAGTAGGTACCTCGAGTGGGGCGTAATTCAAGCTGCGCGCGAGCCAGCGAATATATATATATATTTTTCGCCCGCAGGAGAGCGTAGCACAAAGGTCGTCCCGTAAATCTCGGCGAGCGGGTATACGCCGCGTGTACCGTTGCTCTCTCGGAGGGCCCGAAAAAAAAAATTAAAAAAAAAAAAGAAAACGGAAAGAAAACCGCGAATAACAATATTTTATTCAATCTACCGTTTCTCCGCGCAATTTAATCGACCCCCTTCCTCCCACCCTAGCATGGCTACGTAAACACATATCTCTCCCTTTCTCGGAAATTAAACCATCTCGCTGTCGAGCTTTGGTGACTGTACACACCCAAATCCCTCCTTTTGTACTTGCAACCACTATATGTACTTCATAAAAAATCTCACATTATATATATGACTCAATAGCACTCCCACACCGAATTTCCCAAACAAATTTCCAACTCGCAATGGCTGATGGTCCATAATGCTCGATATACTTTATAGACTCGGGTAATGTGTAATATACTACATGCCGGGCGTTAATTTAAAGATTTAAGTTCAGGGAGGAGTTTGCAGGTGCAATTATGTACAGCACCGTTTCGAAATGAGATTTCAGAGCACGTCCCTCCTTGATTTTCTACTGCAGTCATCGACGTTGCGCGCCCCAAAAGTTCACAGTAGCGCTCTCACGAAAACTCATCCACGACGATGAAAAACAAGATCAGCACGACCCGTCCTGCACCTTGGAAATCCCGCTTGAGGAAATTCATCTTCGCCCTATGAGCTACACCATACATGTATACCCCGATATGGTAGCATATTTTCACTCTTGGATTTTTCGTCCCTGCCTGTTTACAGAGGACTATAATCGTCAAAGCGCGCCAGAGCGAGCTGCAGGCGTACAAAACCCCTCGGTGCTTCCATTAACGACGAATCATCTCGACGAACAGGTATATATATACGTAATGTGTTCAAGGTCCAAGAGATGGAGAGAGAGCTTTCACTAGAAGAAATTCTCGGCCCTTCCTCCTCCTCCTCTTGCAATGGTCTTATCTTGGCCGGGGATCGGCCTCCTCACAGCCCACACGATACATAGGTAGGATGTAGAGGATAGGCCTTGTCACTTTGTGTTTTCCTGTCGTTTCATAACTCTCTCGATCTTAATTTCCTGGATATGTATGTGTACATGATTGGTGCACGGGCTTCTTTATAATATATGTAATATTAGTGTACCTGCAGGTACTTCTTATTAAATGTACGACATGGTGTGTATACACTTTTTGCGAGATGATTGACGCTCCGAGACGCTTGGATATTGTGACGATCGTGCGACGTTGATAATTTTCGTTGCCTAGATTTTCCCGGTGTACGTGTACATAATACACACAGACGCCGTTTGCTCTCGTCTCAGCATGTATCAGGCGATGGGTATATACTTATGTGTGCTCGCACAGAGAGACGGCTGAGTTTCAATTTAGAGTCTCGCGTCTTTGAAGGCAACCAACTATACGTGTATAGTAGACAGCCTCGCTTCGCTACGGGTATAATTAAAATTCTTCCTTGCAGGTATACATACATACATATATATATATTAGGAACAATGGCCAATTACGAAAATCGGAGTCTTTGGGACTGAAAGGCTATTAATATTGCATCGAATGAAAATTAAATGAAGTAAATGGTATAAAAATGGCAAATACGGGACGTTTAATTGGAAGCTCGTTGTGACGACGGCTCCATTAACAACGCGTACACGCGGATAAGAAGACGAGCAAACGACGGGCCTCCGCGTATGGTATATATATATAAGACGCGTGGATATATCGCTAAGAGCCCCAAACTTCCTTAAAACATGTACGCAGGCAAAGGCAAATATGTGCCCGAGCGTTCGGAGGCGTCGATCCGCTGAATCCCCGTCGACACCGAGAAGAACTTCCCGATTGAGTCTATATTCCTCCGAGATTTGTCGTCCGTATACAGGTGTGCGGCAGTCAAAGTTTAAATTGGCTAGGCTCCTCTGTCTAATTCTTTCATTTTCCTCTGCCTTCGCCTCTCGCCGCGATGCTTTTAATTTCATTGAGGAGAGAAAAAAAAAAAAAAATTACCGATGGCTCTACCCGTGAAAATCGCGCGGGGGCTAATTGACTCACCCCTCGTGTACGTATATTATACAATATCCTCCCGTCTCTTTTCCCGTTGGCGGTGAAATTTCATAAACTCCCCCGTCACCGTCTTCTTTTTCCCCTGATTGACAACACGGCTGATTGCACGCGGTACACACAGAGGGGGTGAATTTCACTTTTCACCCCCATGTACATATTATATACTTACGCTCGGAGGGACGGAGCTGTGGATTCTTCAATCGCTGCAGCAGACGCGTCGGGGCGTAATATATTGTGTTATAAAGGTAGGTAAACAACAAAAAGCCCACGGCGAGAGCTCGACGTCTCGCGGTGGCGCATCGGAGAATTTGCCCCGAGAGTTAATGAGCATTCATCCCTCAACGGTGAGACTAATTATCTTGACTATCCGAAATATAAAGCGCGCACAGCTTATAGACACGGTATAGGTTTTTTTTTTTTTTTTTTTATATTCATCATCGCCCCTTGAGGGCTCAGACACGGCTATTTTGACACTATAAAGTGTATTTAGCCATACGTTGGGTTTAATAACAGTAGGGGGAAACGGTAGATAGATCGGTAGGTATATTGAAGTACAAATCTCATCCAGAAAAAAACCTCATTCATTGATGAAATTTTTGTCCAGAGTGGGATTTGAACCCCGGCCATCAAGATCTGTAGGCAGACACGCTACCGACAGAGCCATCATGTGGCTTCACGGTATAGGTACACCCGTGTTGTGTGTATCTCTTATGAATATATGTATAAAGTGCGAAATCAGTTTCACCCATGCAAGAGCAATTCGGGCATGTATGTGTACACTTTTGGAAGGACTTACGCGGAATCCTTTTCCGAGGCGCGTGTGTAAGCCCACGCGGATAGAAACGGAGAAACAAATCTCTGCTCTCGAGACGAGCCGGAGGTGTCGAGGAGGATGAAGCAAAGAATGGGCGAGAGGAGCTGAATGCAAGAGATGAGCCGAGGATGAGCGAGAAAGAGTACAAAAGACAAATGAGCTAGTTGGAGGCGAAAGACCGGGGGGGCGGAGGAGGGGATCGAACAAAAAGAGGACAAGGATACACACACACACATATAAATATGTATACTTATGGGTCGCGAGCGTAGTTTTCGAAAGGGGGAAAAAAGGGTCCTTACGTGGGGGTGCAAAAAAAAAAAAAAACGATCGGCGATACATCGGCATTTGCATCCCTTCCCTTCGTTAAGGGTTGCACATGGATATGTATATATATAAGCTTCTATGCGCAAGCATCCGGATCCCCGCGATACAGGATCATCCTCTCTATCCCCCCCCCCCCGTTTAAGCATGTACAAGCGACGTCGCCAATTCACGTCTTAAATCGCGATAACGTACGTACGTATACGCGGATGGAAGTGGTACAAGGTAAGGTATTACCTACGGCGTCGTCGTGTAGAGCTGCCGACTCCCCTCGCGCCGCATCATCCGGTCTCGCACGCTCGCTCGGCTCTTGGTGGCGAAAGCAAGCAACCATTGGTTGGCGCGAGCTACCACTACCATGGTAGGTACCGAGAGTGTTGGATATGTATATATATGCGCGAGCGCGGGGCGCCCCGCCGACTGTATGTGTATATATAATACTCGTGACGAAGGGGAGCGAGAGAGAGACGGAGCGAAGGTGGGCTGCCGCCGCCGTTCCGACTCTCCGGTGGCGGACCAGTTGAGCGCGGGACTCCGGCTCGAAAGCACTACCGACGAAGCATTGGCACCAAGGGACAAAACAAAAAAAAAGGGAGAGAAACAGAGAGAGAGCGCACGGGGGTGTTTGTTTGTTCGTACGGGGGTGCGGACTCTTTAGATTTGTCATAGAAACTCGAGTGCGGGTGTTGGAAATCGGAAAAACAAGGGACGACCGATCGGCTCGATCGTGACCGTGGCTGCTATACGGATCGGTAAATCGAGGAGGGTAAGAGTGCGCGGTCGCCCTTGAGAGGAAAAAAAAAAAAAAAAAAAGGAGGAGTTGGTGCAGACAAGAGTGCAAAGGCGAGAGAGACGGCGTTTTATGTAGTTCGCGAGACGGCACCGGCAGCGCCGGAGGGACTCGACGACGGTCAGGTTCAACGCACCTGGGCGCAGGAGGACAAGGAACGACGAGGAGCAACGAAAGGAGGAGGAGGAGGAGGAGGAGAGGATGCTGCTGTTGCATCGCGATGCGCGCCGCTGACCGCTTAGCGGCTGCTCGGACGATCGGTAAGTCTTTCGTCGCTCGCCTCTTCCTTCCTCTCTCTTTGAACTTTTTTTTTTTTTTTTTTTTTTGCCTTTTCAAGAGAGAGAGAACGTCCTGTACAACACACCTCTCGCAGAATTTATCTCTTTTCTCGCGCGTAGCCTCCATACCGATATGCCGTACATGTACGCGACCAAGGATCATCTGTAGCTCGCCGATGTTCTTTTCTTTTTGTTTTTCACCTTCTCGCCCCGTACTAGTTACTTTTGCTTTTCTTACCGATCTTTACCCACCCCTTTTGCATTATGCCGCTTAAGTAACGAGCCGACGTCCGAGTATGTATAATAGGTAAATCGAGCCATTGTGTCGATTCTCCCTCGTCGCGGACTGCAGCTGACGTGCATCAGGTATATGGGTATAAGGTTCGCGCGAGGGGCCCGAGGCCCGTAGGTACACACATGCGATAAAAACATTGCGAAAACCCCCTCGGCGAGATTTATGGCCCTTCATGAACGATTTCGTCCCCTCCCAGTCTTTTTTGCATCTCCTAGACAGACGCGGTAGGTATATTGATGTCGTAGGTACACATATTACATACATCACCCACCCATACGATGAACAATACCCGAGCGAGGGTCATTTGAAAATCAAATGAACGAGCGACGAAACGAGCCTGTATATCTACCTGGAGATAAATGCAGGAGAGAGAAAAAAAAAACAAAAAAAAAAAAAAAATGCCCAATAAGCCGATGCTTGGCCAATCAATTAGCGACCGATCGCGAGTAGGAGTCGGAAGTATACGTATACCACTACATGCGCGTGTAATCGCAAGCTATCGGTGATCCTCGACTCTGTCGTTGAGTGGGATTTTTCAGCCGCGTCTCTCTATATGCATGCCGAGTGAAACAAAAGAGATAATCACCCGCGTATAGGCCGGCTCTTCTGGTGCGCTGTACACCTCATCGTGATCGGTAGTACTTGTGTTACGCACGACGAGATCCCAAAAAGCCGTGGCTGGTACTTTTGTCCCCTCGACAAAAGTCCTGCGTTGTTTCAAGCTTCGCGTTATTGCCGCAACCTGAAAACACTCGCCCTTATTTTTCGTCTCGCGGTGGGTGTACCATTGTCCTCGCGCCGCAACGTAGCGCGAAATTTTCGTCCAGCGGAGGGATTTCGGTGTGCACGCGGTCCCGAAGAAAAATGAGGAGCTTTTTTGAAACTTGAACCCGTCGCAGGCGCATCCAAAAAAGTGCACACAATGCACGAAGAGGAAACAAAAGGGAGGGGGAGAGCATCGGAGAAGTTAACGGAAGTGGAAGATAAGCCGCGCGTTTTTAGCGGCGTGGCAGACTATCGGCTTAGACAATCTCTCTCTCTCTCTCTCCCTTTTTTTTCTCCGATAGCTCGACTTTGGCTTCCCGACGTACATATACATAGCCGATGCTCAATTGCAAGAGAAAGAGAGTCGATGGCGCCCGTGCCGATCATGATTATGCTTATTATAGGTACAATTTATAAGGTATGTGCGTACAGGTATACGATGCAGCTCTGCAAGACGTGTATACATATATACCTGTTCTTTCATATGTATACGTATACATATACGCGATAGGAGCAACTCTGCGCCGCGTATACTCACTAAGTATTACCCATGGGAATCGAGCGGATGCAACGATGCGAAGTTAAACAGAGTGCCCGTGCAGTGTATTACCTATACTCGATGTGTGTACAATATATATATACTGTACAGAATTGAGAGAGAGAGAGAGAGAGAGAGAGACGAACGGCGACGTAATTGAGGCGTTCGACGATGCAGTTACATAGTATATAGCAGCAGACCGTCGGCCCCTTATCCTCCCCCTATTATATTGTACGCACACACATGTACATGCACGGAGATACCTATTATCCACAGCTCCCCCGAAATGTCCATCCAGTCTACATCACAAATGAATGTACCTACTCCACTAGGACTACTTCTACTATCGCCTACACGTTGCACTGGTGCGTTATCAAAGCTGGTCTCTCCTCCTCCTACTTTCACGTACTTACTTTCTATAGCCCATACCATATAAATGTACATATATATATATATATATATATATATATATATATATATATGTGTGCTTACACATGGGCGGTACCACGAGAGCCTCCCCGATGCAGAGTGCGTGCGTGACGCGCGTGCGGGATATATAGGCACAGGGAAAACAAATTCCATTAGTCCTGATGCCCGTGTATGGAAGCGACAGAACAACACACAGCCGGGCCTGCTGCAAATATTTTCGCGCGCGCGCGTCACGTGCCTTTCAATTAATCAAGGGGGAGGCTGGATGTGTGTGTGTGTGTGGACAGGCGAAACAATAATGGCCCTTTTGCCACCCTTTTTTTCCCTTATCTATATGTATAATTTAACGCGTGAGGCTACCCGATTTTCCAATATTTCTATCGCATACCTATATGTAAGGTCAGCCAAATAAAACGAAGGAGGAGAAAAAAAAAAATCAACGGCAACTGACCACAAGAAAAGTCGAGCTGATTTGGCGTACTATCACTCGCGGTCTTTTTACCTGTGTGTGCGAGTAAATACAAAAAAAGAGAGAATATACACGCGTGAAAGACGGAAAAACCACAGCAAACAGCCCTATATTGTGTACATGTATATATTATATATGTATAGAGAAACGCGCGCCACGCCGACAGTGATACACGCGAATGGTATACACACCATGAGCGCGTGGTGGGCGCAAGAGCGGCATTTTTACATCCTGCACCGCCGGCTGTCTTCTTATCTCGCCGCGGAACGCTACTTTTACCTATACACTTTATACACAAACGTATCGGTTATACACGTACTCTACTGTCGATTGACAAATCGGAGCTACCAATACGCGATGTATATGGTATACATATAACTTAACAGTGCACCTGGGCGCTGCCGCGGCTTTCTCTCGGGAGGAGTTCTAGATTCCTTGGCTCATTCCCATACATATGTATACGCCACTTGCCTAGCTTTGCTTTGAGAGCTAGACTCGGATATTATGTATATACCCTACAGAGGGAAAAAGAAAGGGGGTGGATCAAAGCTCGTCGACTCTTGACGGAAGGAGAAGCTTTGAGAGGACATTTCGGTGGTCTGCTTGGGCTCTATTTTTTTTTTTTTTTCCCCTCCCTCTTCCCAGTCACCACCGCCGAGGGAGGAATCGAAAGAGAGGAGGCGTTTTCAAAAATTCACGAGACCACCGCGCGACAGCCTTTTCAGGGCTCTCTTTCGTATTGGACGCGCGCGCAAAGAGCCGATTAGTGAAAAAAAAAAAAAAAAAAAACGTGCACTTGCATCCCGCGGATTCACCGGTTATGTATATACATGAATCATCGACTGACGTTATATTTTACGCTGACGTGTGTTTTGAAATATGGTTTTTTTTTTTTTTTTTTTGTTTTCTGCTTTTACGGGCCAGCGAGCGCTGATGGATAAAACCGATAGGAGTAGCTCTCCGTACAGCCGTATATGCATGACGTTTTTCCAAATGAGAGAAACGCGAGACCGCGGGAGCCGGAAAAACATGTGAGGCTCCACTGCATATATACAGATCTTGATAAAAGTTGTGCACATACGTTACTCGTATAGGGTATACCGTATACACGGGTGCTTTTTTTTTGTGAAAAATCAAAACGTATACAACCATACAGCGTGTACAGTTGAAAATTGATAGAGATCGTTAATTTTAATATGTACGAGAGCGCATGTTGCATAACCAACGGGGGGAGGGGAGGGGGTACGACCGGTGAGTGGATTGCGCAACAATTATACGACAAGGTATAGGATCGACAAACCGTTTTCCGATCTTGGTCCAAACCAACACCCATACAATGAAATAATCAAAAAGAAAAGCCCCCGAGAGCCCTCGGTCGTCGATGACTCTGGTTTTGAGACCACAATCGATCGACAGCAGCTTCTAGGTGATGTATATAGGATGAGGAAAAAAAAGCAAACCAAACGGGGTTGTCGCTGTACGCGCGGTCACGAGCGCTGCTCTCGCGGAGGTTGATTGCATTTTGGCGCAAGTAAGGAACGATCCCGCCAAAGCTCCCGAGTCCACTTGGATAAAACTCCTTCCATCATCTGTTCTCTCTTGCTGGAGGTACACACGGAGAGAAAACAAGCGAACGAATGAAAGGAGCAAAGCCGGAACGTCTCGCTGTTTACGGACAAACTTCCAAGGCGCACTGGGTCCCAACAAACCGCGGAGTGACATTAATTTACCCGTATTGAAGAATTTCACTTACGTGCACATAATGGGATACTTTCATTTCTCTTATCTCCCATATATATATACCGGAGCGCGAGCAAACTCGTATGTACATACAAACTTGATAGCTGTAATGTATATTATAGGCTCGGGTGACCAATGGGGCCGTAATCGCGCGGTGCGTTATCGATAAGTAAGCGACTTGGCTCGCGGTGAAAACCAGTCGAATGGTGATAAAAACATAAGTCCATACCTTACGTGCGAGGTTCATATGTATATATAATTTTTTATTATTTCCGTGCGTATACACGTGTACTCGCTCGTTTCATTGTACCCATACCTACTTAGCAGCGATGACTCTGTCTTTCCCCCCTTTCGAGGGCCATTTCCCTTCCACTCTTTTACGTGCGAACTAATCGCGAAAGTGCTCGACGATGTAAACCTGGTGTGAACACGTGATGGTCATTGAGGCGCAGGGCGAATTAAAGTTCTATAATATTGTAATTTTTTTTTTTCCCCTCCGACGAGCTTAAACTTCAATTTCATCGCGAACTTTTGCTTCTCTCCCCGGAAGGATCGAGTTTGCTCGTAATACACGTCCTTCGAGTGGTAATTAAGTGCCGGGCCGAGAAGTTCCTGCGGGAGGCGGTCGGAAATTAATTTAATCTTCCGCTCGAGACTGGCGTGTGTATAATATACATGTATACGGCCTTTCGTACAGTTTGCGAGTTTGAGCCTACACACTTTTTTAATTTTGCTCTTCGGCATAGGATCGGCATTAGTACTCGACCTGGAGTGTTTGTACTGTTCGATCAACCACATACCTCGTGGAAAAAGAAAAATAGGTGAAAATCTTGGAGAGTATCGGTCGCTCGCCATCCCCCCAACTGTGCCCCGTCGAGAGTACAGTGATAAGCAGCAAGCAAACAGTCATCAGGGGTTGCGAGAGAAGAAGGAAATCGACAACAATGGCAAAGGGCGACACCGCCGAGAGGATCGATTTTCCTCGGCGCGAATCCCAAGCCCTAACCATCGGGGTCCGCGTCAAGCGTATATTGTACACACAGGAGTGTGTGTGGGGGGGGGGGGTGGTAGCCGGTCGGTAGGGAAAGAAAAAAAGGGAGGCGCGTGGAAAGAGGATACACTTTTTTCGCCGCGAGGATGTTGTGTCAACGACCGCGCTCGCACGCGTAAACGCACGTACTTACGTCACCCATACATAGTAGAGCTCAGGGAGCAGAAAAAGAGATGGAGTACCCTCGCGACCCGATGGAAAGGGAGAAGGGGAAGGAGGACGACGACAACGGAGCTCGATTCGCGGGTCGAGCGCGAATTATTGCTCTGGGAAATCCAGGCTGACGTTTATCGCTCGATGAGCGGGATCGTTTCGTTTATGTTACCGCCGATGATGGCCCCGCGGTGCGCAACGTAAACGCGGTGCTGTTCTCGCGAGGGTTTTCCCGAAGCGCCGATGGGTGCGGTTGCCAACTCTGTGTGGCAATAACCCATCGTATATACGGAGCTGCGACGCGTCGTCGCTCGATGTACATCGGTGTACTGTAATCTCGAGGTTTTGCACGACCACGCGAGAACTGCGTGTATATAGCTTTTGGGTATTTCGAGAGCTTTTCCCTGACGCCTGGCTCGCTCACGCGTCAGTTTTCCATTTTCCTCGCTGTCCATCTTTCCATTTTTTTTTTCTTTTTTTTTTTTCTATTTAATCTTCCTATGAGGTTCCCAGAAGGACAAAATGTACCGAACCGCGGTCGTGACGAATCGACAACCGATCCATGAGGACCGATAATAATACCGTGTATTACAGGCCTTTCTGAAGGCCACTTTTCCTGTTGCCTCAACTTTCAAAGTACCCCCACACTGAGAGAAAGATTTATTTACCATCAACGTACAAATATGCTGACAGAAAATTAGTTTACTTTTTAAATTTTAACTGATACAGACGGCATGTTAATAGTTAACACGCCATATTTACGTTAAACCTGCGCTGCGTTAGATGGCACTATCACGTGGGATACATATTATACGTAAGTTAATAGTTAACATATGAAGTTAATTACTAACAAGTCCTTCTCTCAGTGCACTTACCTACAAGGATCCATTCGATGCGATCGTCTCGCGGATAGACATACGCAGATTTGTGTGCCATACAGTTTCACAGCTACATGCCGTGAGCATCGAACTTTTACATATACGTATCACTCTGGCTGCTCTAATGGAAAAAGACGTGTAATTTTCCCGGCCACGAGTAAAACTCCCCATTTACCCCATATTTTTCACACGTAACGCGGTAGTATATACGTATGTAGGTCCATCGGCCGCAGTTCCCGGGTGGGTGCACGTGAATTGTGCGAATGCATATTATTTGATCGAAGCCCTAGATGTAGGTATACAACCGCCAGTATACGGCCGAGTGTCGCTGCTGCTTCTGCATAATAACGTGCACTGGGGGCTATAGAGGCCCTACTTGCGCGTCCCAGCCATTAGAGGTAACGGCGCTGGGATACGGAAAGTGCATTAAAAATTGCGGAAAGAGCTATAAGCTCGAGGCGGCGCCGGCTTCGATTGGCACCGCGGCGACTCGTAGATGCCGAAGCACAGCGAATCGAGTAAGGATGAAAATCCACCTCGTGATGTATATACAATAAAAATAAAATACATCATTGGCGCGTTCAATTGTATGTATGGTTAGTTTGTACGTGGCACGGGTGTGCTCGAAACCGAGGGAGGGACGATAAAAAGAAACGGAAGTCGTTCTCAGCAGAGTCCGGCCGAGGTGTCGAGAAGAGCCGCTTGTATGTGCGCGACAGTAACGAGATAAAGGCGTTTAATGAGACTTGCCGAGCTTATACGTGCACACACAGGGACGAAAAGCTGCAGCACCGGCTTAAGATTACGAGGATGCGCGGGATGTGTGTCTTTGTGCTCTCGCACGCGCGCCCAGCCCTTGTGTAAGCGTCGCCGAATAAAGAGACAATTTTTTTTTCGATCCGAGGCCTCTCTGTGTGTTGGCTGTCTTGTGGGGGCGATAAAAACATGAAGAAGAAGGGACGAGTGGGTCGTGGTACGTGTATGTGTTTTCGTGTAGGCTGTCGAGAACGAGATATGCTGATGCGATTTGGAGCTGTTGATCTTTAGTGTCTTTTTTTTTTCCACAAAAGGCTGCTCTTCTGTGGCTTTTACGAGACATCTTTTCATTTGTTTTTCTTTTTTTCTTTTACCAAAAGAACACCGAGTATCAAAACATTGTAAACAACGTCCGCATCGATTTCGACTGCTGTAGCTGTACGATATGCTATTTTTATACATTTTTCGACTGATTCATCCAATTTTTTTCATGCGCTCGCGTATAGCAAAGACGTTAAACGATTTTCAAAAGTCACTGTCGAGCTCAAAAACCATACAGGGAAGCACAGGTATAGTATGTTTTTAATGAAATTTCGGCTTACTATCATCTTTCATTAGGGCCGCGTAATCGAGAAACGAATTATCAGCTCTTACGTGCGTCGGAGTGCAAGGACACGATAAATTGGAGCTCCGCGAATGGGGGGGCAGGATGAAAATTGCTCCTTTTACCCCGTGCACTAGCTTTAAAGTGACTTCTCAAATTTAAGCGCTAATTAGAGCACAAAGAGATAGGCAACAACGAGAGGAGGGGGGGGGGAAGAGCGCGGACCCAGGGGTTATAAAGGTAATTATATTTTTTCGATGTGGCTTTTACTAGGCTCGTCTTGTCCTCCCACCCATTTTTTTTTAATTATTCTTTTTTTAAATTCATTCAACCTTTTTACGCAAAATTTTTTAAAGCTCGTAATCATAAAAGAATCTAAAAGCGTATTCACGTTTTTTTTTTCTTCACGAGCCAGACAGCGTCATTTTTCTCTGGGCACTGCTGCCTAATCTCTCTCCCCGCAGGCTCTTTTTTTCTTCTTCTTTTCTCTAAAAGCACTGTGCGTCGACGATGATCCTTCAACGCGTGCGCGCACGATGAATTTGCATAATCTCTCGCGCCGAGTTGTAAAAATTAATGGAAGCTAATTGCCTTACGAATTTTCAAGTCCGTGTGCTTACGTTTCTCTTCTCTCTTCTTTTTTTCCCTCCCCACTAGAGTAAACACACCCGTTGGTGTACATACATGAGCGACCGTATACGTATGGTCATGTTTTTCGCCCACTTTAAGCGTAAAAGCCGCTTCATTGCGTGCACGCACGAGCTCGAGTGTTGAAAGTAACAAAAAAGAATAAATAAATAAATAAAAAATGGAAAAAACAACACAATAGTACACACTATAGCAGCGTTATCCGCCTACCCACGTAAACCCTATACGTATACATACGTGATGTATACACGCGACATCGGAGTGTCCAAATGTCCCCCCCTAATGAATAAATTCCATCAATTAACGTCGAGACGTATACCTATACACAAAGGCAAATACACGCACACGGAGACAGACGCGTGTATTAGCCAACATTATGATTTATGCGTCGAGCAAACGATGCACGGGCGCACCGGCCGCGATACATAACCGAAATGGTCGTCCCGCATGCCACGACACAGCATATACGCGGGGATCCCTCCCTCCATTTGATTCACCGACGTTCTCGCGGCAATTTTCAGCTCGACGTACACACTATTTATCCCATGCACACGTATATACATGGAGCATACAAATACGCGCGAAACTGGATTATTTACCGATCCGCGTTTTCGAAATCGAAGCGCTTTCCCCCGATCTCGTCGGGGAAATAAAATCCTCCCCCTTGACCTCCACCCCCCCTCCCCCGGCAATTTTCTCGCAATGCCCTCCCCGTGTGTGGATGTATAATGTACCCTGTGCAGCCCGTGTTGGTGTATCCGGTATCGCAAACGCTAGAGAAGAGCCTCGAGCTGTTGTGGGAAAGCGCAGGACAAAAAGGACACACGAGTCCAGGGTTTCGCGTTGTACGCGCGGTCGGGCAGAGACATAGATACTACGGCGTTTACACGCTTGTCCTTTTTTTGTGTGCATGGGGTACGTGGAAGGGGAGCCCGTATGAAATATAAAACAGTAGTCGAGGCAGAGAGGGAAGGTATGTGTGTGTGCACGGGAGAAGAGTGAAAATGAAACTGAGTGTTTGCGAGAACTCGAGGGTGGGACGGGCACGGCGACGACTCGAGCGGGCCCGGTAAGGGTGTACACGCGTGTGCGCAGGGAGGAGGGGGTAGACTGGGCGCGGGTGAAAATTTTATGAAGCGTTCAGTCGTCGTTGCCGATGCTACCGCTGTATACGCGAGTAGTTTTACGCGCCCTCGCGACTCTTAAGTAGATCTCCGTGTGAGACACGTAAATGTACGCACATATAAGAGCGATTCTGGTCAACGGTGCATATACTTGAGGCGTTCCGTAAGAAAAATACACGATACACGAACAAAAGAGCTTCCTCAGTTGTGAGGGACCCTTTTGACCCGCTTGGTCAATTTGCGTCTTTAAACGGACTGCGTGTTTTTCCACCTCGAATGTTTAACGTATACGAGAGATAACCAACTGTGCCAACGGAGCATCGCGGATTTTCTTGTCCTGCCTGTATATCGGCCGTACACCGTGCCGTGCCAACTTCGACGCATTATTTATAAATTCCGCGATACGAACAATCGATGCACACCCGCGCACGACTGTGCTCTACACACGTGGAAAAAAAAAAAGTCGCAAGCAAAGTCTTGCATCATAAACAATTTGCGCGCGCTTTGACTTTGCGGAGAAAGCGCGACTAGCGAGTTTTGCTCTTTACGTTTGTGTCCATGCTTGTATACCTGCACTGGAAAAAACTACGTGACGCGTATACACACTCACGTAAGTAGATGTACGTAGCCGAGTTCTTGTGCGTACGTGTATACCTGCATAGCTACACATGTAGACGTGTAAGACAATTTGTACAGTAGCCATTATGTATATATGTTATCATAAACAATCGTAACAGCACTATAGCATATAGGTGAAATGGTGCGCGTATCTCGGTGGATATATGGATGAAACTAATAAAAACTCCATTGCGCACTGCCGACTCGCGAAAAATGGGGTGCACTTTGTATATAAGAAATAACAACAGCAGGGATGGGACGTACCTGTACGTTGGTACATGTTTATTTAATATAAAATATGTGAGAGAGCGCAGAGTACCTGTATGGCTTTAGAGAAATGAAAAATGCACGAGTGACAAGTGTACACGTACGTGTACCGCGAGTGTGAGGGGCTTGAGGAAAAAAAAAAAAAAGTATAACGCGAACTCCCATTCGGAGCTGGTGTATAGATTTTCTACGAGTGCTCGTCTCCCCCGTCGTATTATCTGCCCCCGAGAGTACTTACTGCTATACATACGTGTATATGTATAGGTACAAATGTGCGCGGATGAGGGACAAAGTGGCAGGTCGTGCGGTGGAAAACTACGGGGTTGAGGCTCGCTGTCGTGCATTACACGTCCGTCCATTCGTTCGTTCGTTTCGCCGCAGCTTTTCCAACTGGCATACATACGATTGTCTTTAAATATTCACCGGCCCGGCATTCCTATACATATACGCAGCTGTAGGTATTTCCCGTTTTTTTTTTTTTTTCTTTTTTTTCTCGCTCTTCGTACACGTGCATGCAACGAATCGATAAAATAATTGACCAGCGGACTATACGTGTGTGCACCATACACGCGCCCTCGTTTGATCGAGTGGCTTTTTTGTCCCCCTCTCTTTTTCCTTTCTTGCCTTCCCTTTCCCTCAAAGTGGGTCTCCGATCCCTCGGGAGGGGATCTTTTTCTTATTTGGCCCGCGGCCGGGTCGTGAGACCACCAGCTACCGGCACCCGCTTTTTTATTGCGTCCTCCGGGAGTAGTTTACTCCCTCGTTTTCTTCCTCTTTGGCCCTTACACACATCTCCTTTCTTGCAATGTACATGAGGATGGGGATCATTAATAGAATTTTCGTGCTCGCGTTTACGCCCGTCTGCCCTAAAAAATAACTTGGCGTATCTTTCGCGTTTTTTCCTCTCTCTTATTTCTTCTTCTTTTATCCAAACTCCATACCAGTGAGCTCCAAGGGTATCATCTCCCTACCCCCTTTTTTTTTCGTGCAGCTAGTTTTCTTCGATTTTTCACTGTAAAAGCTGTGCACAATCGCTTTCTATATAAATCAGGAAGAATATCCTATACATAACGCAACAATCCGAACGAAAGAGTATATAATATACCCACAGAGAACGGATGAAAAAAAATGGAATCCAAGCGCCTTACTCGTTTTTTTTTTTTTTTTTTTTTTTTTTTTTTTTTTTTTTTTTTTTTTTTTTTTTTTTTT
>NW_019384278.1:2734883-2764445 GCF_000648655.2 Copidosoma floridanum | reverse complement strand
AATTGATGATCTCCGTCCCTTTTGTGTCGTCAATTAATTTTCTCGTCTGTTCTTACTCGTATAAAATAATAACAACATAATATTTTTCCATCGATAACTCGGGGTAATAGACGACGACGGCTATGCACAGCTTATTACAGAGCGACGCGACGGAGGGACCACCGGTACGATTTTGTCAAAAAGCTCGTCCTTCTTGTTTATCTTTTATTGTCCCATTATACACGCGTATGCATTTTACACGAATAAACAAATTGCGACAGTGAGGGTGTCCGTTTTTTCTCTATTTCTCCATGACGATGTTCCTGCGGTGCAGTAGTAATTGTTGTCCCTTCCGGCGCTGCCCCGACCGTCAGTTCGCCTCATCTTCTTGTCAACGCAGCACACACACACACACTAGCTCGCCTCGATCGCGTTGTTCGTTTTTTGGCTGCTCGCTCGCAGCGGGACAGAAACACACAACAGAGAGGAAGCCGCCTCTCGGCAATTACAGTAGCCGCAAGCGTCAACGGAACGGACGGCTCCGTTCGTCCCAATTCGCAGACGAGGAGAGGGCCACCTCCGTCCGCTCTTGCCGTTGTCATCCGTATTACCCACACTTGTCCTCTTTGCGGTCGATCCTCACCAGATGGATACACGCATATAGAGGGAGGCAGGGAAGGACCATGATTTATTCGTTGCGCGGACACTCGATACATGAATCGCAAAAAATATACTTACAACCGACGTCGGAAAATATTTTGTTGTACGCGCGTAGTAAAATCCCTCGGATTGAAATGAAGTCTAAAAGGCTAAAAGAGAGCTTGGGTATAAGAGACGCGACGTGCAAATTAATCATCCCAACGCGTGTACACCATATACTATCCTTTTTGCTTCTCTCGTTGGGTGCTTTTTAAAGCCGTCCATTCGAAAACGACGGGAGGAGGGAAGAGAACAAAAAAAAAACAAAAAAAACTCAGAGGGAGAGGCGCACAGTCGGTATAGACACGCACGCACACCAGAGCGAGAGTCTCGGGTTGATTAATTTCTCTCGCGCCTCGTTAGGGGCCACCGGACGCGCATCTTCGTTTGACTCCTTGCCGTCTCCGTATACTTGTACACATATATTGCACGCCTCTGTGTGACATAACGTACAAAACACGCCTGCACCGTCGCGTATCGCGTGGTTTTAATTATATCCGCACCCGAAAGAGAACCGCGCCACAATCGTCCCCGTCGTCTTGGATGTGTCCTTTATTCCTACGCCCGTGAACTCGTCTCCCGAAAAATTTACCGCCCGCTTAGCTTGTATTGTATATATATGTATACGCACCCGTTCGGCGTATAAATATATATAAAAAAACAGCAGCAGAGAAAAGTCACAGAGTCTCGGAAGGAGGCGGTGTATAAGCTCTACTGGCTCGGAGTCGACCGCACGAGAGGGGACAGGCGAGGGGTGCAAGGGTCGCACGGAGAGCGAGGCCGAAGGCGCGCACTGTCCGCAACCATCGGAGGCCGATAAAATCTAATTCGCGAAAGAGCGCAAACGAGCGACGACGAACTCTCTGGTGGACCCCGACTCGGCTCTAATGCGCTTTCGTGATCCGTCCCCTTTGCTCCGCGTGTACCTTAATACGTATACCTGCTCCGCACCTCTGATGCCGGCAGGGATTAGGTACACGGATTTTATCTCTCGGGAGTCCTTCTTTTTCTACTTTATTTTATTTTGTCTTTCTGCTTCTCCTCCTGTCGCCGTGTGCGTTGCCCCTTTTTTTTTTTTCATTACCTTCTTGTGCATATATACAGAGCACAGACGTTGCGTTAAATTTTAATGCCCGTGGGGGGGGGGGGGATTCATCAGAGTATCGTTTTCCATTGAATCGGGGGCAAGTAGTGCTGGCGTTGCAATAATTGTCCCTTCAAACGTATATTATTATCATCGCCAAATGTATATACTCATCTCGCGTAATCGGTATACATCGCAGATATAATATTCGATACGAGCTCTCTCGAGCCATATAGCCGCTTACTGCTTTGTGAATAAAACCCGATCACCCGTGCGGGATGAAAATTAACAATTCAATACATTCCCCATCGGCGCGCGCCAACAGCGAAATTATAATAACGCCTCCTTTCTTTGAGCCGCGCGTGAGATACGTGTATAGTATATGTGCGTTCGTCGGTTCGACGGTGCCCATCGCTCCAAATATCTGCCATACACGGAAGCCCGTATGTAGTAAATTAAAAGGGTTGGGGGTGGAGGAGGAAAACACTCATTGATTAACAAATAAATTGCAACGGAAGAGTAGGTATATATACGAGCGTTTGCCACCTCGTATATCATCGAGGATATGTGTGTGTGCTCTTTCGATGCCCCGTGCGATATTTTACGCGTGCATATAGACACTCCCCGCTTACAAATATATGTATACACATTTATAGTACCGAAAAAGGGAAAGCCACGCTAAATCATCCCGAGAGTTTACGTGTGTATATATACATGGTATGGCTTTTTTCCTCGAAAATTTCACGTCGGCGCGTTTATTCGTCGCCCGAGAATTACGCGACTCGTTAATTTCGTGCCCGCGAGCGGATATAAGTACACCCGAACGAGAGTCGTTAACGCGCTCGCGTCCTTTCATCCTTGCAACCCAAGTGTGTATATATATATACGTATATATGGGCGCTTCTCTGTGCACGGCCGAGCGCATTATGCGCGGTGTCTACTGATCATGATGTATAATTTACACGCGTATACTTACTCGCCGGTTAATCAATTGGAATTTCGTCGAGGAGGGAAATCTGAATGTGGAAAAATTGAAATTCATCGGTGATATACGAGGAGGAGGAGGAGGAGAAAAAAAAAAGAATCGCTCCTCATCGTTGGCGTTTATTAAAACGAGCTGTCCAATAAAATGAAAATGAGCGCCTCCGTCCCTTTTGTGTCGTCAATTAATTTTCTCGTCTGTTCTTACTCGTATAAAATAATAACAACATAATAATAAACGAGCTCCGGTACACGCAAAATTCCAGGACACGCGGTCGGTCGTACCTGTCCTTGGAAATCCCCCACGGATCTATTATTCAAGCCGCGACGTCGCGTTTTGATATGCCCTCCGGTGGCGTAAATTATCGCCCCGATGCGAGAGGTGTATACCGGCTGCATCTACATCTTATAAAATATTAATCCCCCTCCAGCCCGGCTCCTCCTTAAATATTCGAGCGAGCCTCGGTATACGGCGAATAAAACGCGGAGGGCATGTGTGTATATAACATATACATTATACACCCACGGCGCAAGTTCCATTGTACATTTAAAATGGGGCCGGGCTCTGCTGGGTACAGGTATATACACGTGCTATATAAATGTTACCGAATTTCCGAGGGACCAATGCACGGAACCGCGCGAACAAGTAATTTCGACGAGTAAGCGTTCCCGCGTGGATTCTTACACGGGAAATAGTTCCTTCGCGCCTCGGTCCCGTTACTTTTCCGACTGGCAAGGAAGAAGATAGGGGGTGGATTTTCGGCCACCTTTGATCCCGGGGCAAAGAGGTGTTTAATTGATCGCACATCGAGACGCGAAGAGGGGACGCTTATAGGCCATGTCAAACAACATAATAAATATATAACCGTACGATCGAATTTTGTACCATTCGACAGGCATATAACAGCTCACGTGTAATAAACCGCGATAAGGGGCGGGCGAGAGACAAAGATAGGTGGTATATACCTCCAGCTCTGTTGTGTGTATGCCTATACATAATATTATATACTCGCAGGGGCGAGCTCACACGTATACAATGTATATACCCATGCCTGCAGATAACTATATGTACGTACGACCATACACAACCCTGGTCAGAATGAGGCAAAAGTTTTTAAAGTACCTACAAACGACGAGCCCATCCAATTATCGTAATTAAGCGAACTTCATCCCTTGAGTAACTTCCGGCTATTCAAATTGAATTTCATAGTCAAAGAGAGCGGGGGGGGAGGTCAGGAAAAAAAAAGTAGCAGCAGGTAGCAATTGTGTGTGTATATATATAAGGGGGGGGGAGGAGGAGAGACAGAGACTTCTTCTCCTTCCTCCCATTCTCATTTCCATCCGGAGTACTTACTCGGTACCCAGCTACCACGACAACGACCGTATACCTAAGTGCAGCAGCGTGTTTTGTTCCCTGATCCCTCTCTTACTCCTGCCTGCCCTTTTTTTTCCCCCTCGGTACAATAGTGCAGTTGCGGAACTGCTTACCAGTGCCCGTGTAGAAGTACGCACCTATACATACCCACGAGGATATACGTTAGTATATAGGTACGTAGAGCGTGTACGTGCACACTCAATTGCGCTCGTTACGTCAAAGTACGCGACAACTCCATTGAAGCCATCCGCCCTTCTCTTCTTCCTATTCCTCTACTGCGGATGTCTGCTTCTCTTTTATCCCGCGTGCCTCAACCTCTCGCATTTATCTTCTTCTTCTTCTTCTTCCCCATCTCTCTCTCTCTCTCTCTGACTGACTGACTGACTGGTTCTTCCTTTCATCCCAGAGTTTGGGTATCCCTGTATGTATCTCCTCTCCGGTTGAATATGTGTGTCATTATAACTTTGGAAATATGCTGCTTGCGCGCGCGAGCCACCTCATCCGAGTTCACTTGCAAGTGGGTGAAAAATTTCGCTGCGCTCTCTCTTGCATATGTACTTAATTGCTTTTGAATATTATTATCATCATCAGCAGTCGGACGGGTGATTAACGTTTTTTCCTTTTTTTTTTTTTTTTTTTTTTTTTTTTTTTTTTTTTTTTCTTTATTTCCCAATCCGTTCTCGGACACTCGTGCTTGTATTTATTTGTACACCCCTGATGTACGAGCTCTCAAGTAGCAGCGCCCGTGTATACCACGCGCTACCGAAAGGTATTTTAATAAGGCGAAATTTCAATACTCGCCGAGCTCGGCTGATCGATGGCCATACTCTCGCTCCTATACATTATTATTATATATTATTGCGCTGCTAGCTGGATGTAATATGCATACCATGATACGCTCGCGTTTATAAATGACATCGATTTGTACGAGCGGGAAATATTGGAGATACGCGAGTATCGAATAAACATTTATCCATGTGCATATTTACCGATGTACATATGTTGTATAGTGCTGGTCTAAACACCCAACGCATACATGGAAGGATGATAGTCCGACACACTGCCAACAGGTTGTAAATTCGCGCTACGCGGAGTATGTATACATACAAATGACTCTTGATGGCGAATGGACCTAGTAAATGTGAACTTGCGGTATAAAAGTATAACCCTCGGTAACTTGATAGCTTTATATAATACATATTTGTGTATACAGTAATGTAAAATCATGCGTCAGTGATGATGATAAAACGGGCGAGTAAAAAGAAAACATCGCCAATGGTCGTCCACTCGGTGGATTAGCATTTATGGCGCGACTGCATAAACGCGCTTCCTTATCTAATATCCCGTTGAAAGAAATAATCGCCCGTGTACCCACCATACTACCCCTATACCCTATATATATATATATGAATATATACATAACAATGCTGGTTCAGCACCGAAAGATGAGCGCGCATGCATTCCACTTACGGCTGCTCCCGGTGCGCTGTCCCTCCTCCTTCCATCCCTCGTCCCGGCTCGGCTAATTATTATTAGCTTATCGTTAAAACTTGGCCGATAAATTAAGCCGAGCCGAGATGCTGAAGAAGAAGAAGAGGACGACGAGGACTAAGAGTAAGTCAGTCGGGTGTCTCCCGCTAAAAGTACATAAATTACGCGAAAATTCTCGCGAGCTCGCGCGTCTTGGAGGTACGCTCATTCATAAGTCGCAGGAGCTAACGAGCGCCATGGTAATGCAAGGAAGAGGCAGAGAGAGAGAGAGAGAGAAACGCGCGTGTATAATTAGTGGGTCGGAAGGGGGGCTGCCTCGTTATATACTCGCGTTGGAACGGGGAGGCCCGCGTTTGAGGAAGCTCCGCTATCAAGGTTAGACGCTCGACTTTGCAAGCACAACGCACCATAGGGCCTGGATGTACTCATCGACTCGCTTGGATAACGCGAATCATTTAAAGAGGCCTCTGCTCCTCTAACCCCCCCCCCCTCCCATCACCTCGCGTTGGGCGTAACACACAGCTTTCGTGCGCGCCGCGCTTCATGTTATATATATGTATATACACTCGTCTCGTCCAAAAGTCACCCTCTGGGCGTCTCACTTGACTCCTCCACCTCCTTCTCTTTTTCTCTCCTGCGTGTGTTTACGTGCACAAGGTGAAAGGGACTTTTTCTTCCGCGAGTTTTCTGCATCTTTTCACTCGCGCCGTACCGTGTACGCCGCTAAGTTTATCATATTTTTTAACGTAATTTTGTTAGCGATTATTTTTTTCTTTCTTTCTTTATTTTATTTATTTTTTTTTTTCATCCAACTAGTGTGCACTGTTGAGATCCGTGGGGCATGTAAGTGTATAATATCACCATGATGGCCATTTGGATGAAACGACATTACTAAGCTAAACCTATAAGGCCACATATCCCGAAAAAAAGAGTCCACTCGAGGTCCCGCGCGAAAGCAGCGCACAAGAAATGGACAAAGGGAGGGAAAGAAAAAGATAAAAAAACAATGCACAGAAAAAGATAAAAGCTGGGGGGTTAATTAAACGACCCTGGCTCGCATAAACAAGGGGGTTGGAATGAAAAAAAAAAAAAAAAAAAAAAAAAAAAAAAGGGGGGGGGAGAGAGGGATAAAAAGGAAGCATCGGCCAAACATATTAGTGAGAGCGAGTGCGCCCTCAAAGAGTCATAAAAGAAAATCCACCCGAGCAACTATTATAACACACAGAAAGAGAAAGAGAGAGACAGAGGACAGAGACCTGACAAAGTCACCCCCAAACATTGTTCTTGTCACCGCAGAGAGAGAGAGAGAGACCATATACACGTACACACTTTTACGTACGTATACGCACGCCCACAAACTGACGCAAACAGCAGAGAGAGAGAGAGAGAAAGAGATAGAGAGTGGTACGTATACGAGCTGCCCGTCCCTTAGATCTCTCTCCCTCTCGCTATGCTAGCATTTTTTCCTTTCCTCCCTTCCTTGGAGGAGTCCAAGTCCATCTCGACCGCGGCAGACGCAGTAAATTACGAGAGAGAGAGAGAGAGAGAGCGAGCCTTTGGAGAACCGGACGGGAGGGGTGGACGTGTATACGCGTATAGGTACAGCTCGGCCTGCTGCCAGAGACTTGGAGCCTTCGCCGATGTGATTAGATTTTCCTTCTCCTCCAACACCGTGCTTTCCTGCTCGTAGGCTGCTGGTGCATGTGCCCACCAACTCCTTCTTTGTGCATACAGCCACCCCCGAGTATACGTATATATTATACGCTATGCAGGTCGGTGAGATGGGACACGCACAAAGACATTATACATCAGCTATATACCTGGCCGGTACGAGGCTCCGCGGGCAATTTCGGGGGCTGGGCCCTCTCCACCTCCCATATAAGTATCTATACGTAAGGGAGGCACGAGTAGCGGAGAAAGCGCTTAAATATACCTAACGAGATTGCGAACAAAGTGCCCCCTTCCCCCCCGCCCTCCTCACTATCCTCTTGAACTAGCCATTTTTTTTTATTAATAAGTGTAAGTATTATTATACCAGCCGGCTGTATGAAACCCGCGCCCTTTTAAAGTAGAAGCTATAGGGGGAAAAAAAAAAAGAGTTAAAGGGTGCATCGCTGCTCTCATCTCGAATCTTCTTTTCTCTCTGTCCGCGAGTATAGGTGATGTACACCTATATTGAAGGTATGTATGTACCTACGCTGTAATAAACCGGGTCTGGCATTATTTGCATGACAAAAAGGTTATATAGCTACCCCCATACATATACACACACACACGCACACACAACTCATTATACACCGGTACAATCTAAGCTCATGGCGTATGAACTATCGGTAAAGAGGCCCTTCCTTCCCTCCTCTCCTTGTTGCGTGTGTTTCAAATCGATACATATATAAGTATACGCAAGCTCCGCAATACTCGCAACGCTTTATATACTTACCTTTTATAATTATGTCAGCTCCGTCTTTTTTCCCCTTTTTTCTTTTTTTCTTTTTTGTTTTTTCGTTTAAATTTTTCATACTGTACCGAGCACTCGCGTTGATAGAAAAGGGGTGGAGAACGGAGAGAGAGGGAGACAGTGCATTATTTTGCGATGCTAATGTAGCGCCCCTTTGTCCGAGCGACGGACAGCTTGGGCCCCTTGTTTGAAAAGCACGCGCTTAACGAGATAGGAGATGCGCTTACAGAGGGAGCCTACACGTGTGTGCACCTCCTGTACGTATATGTGCACGCTTCGATTATATACGCCAAGTCGCTAGGGGTACGAACACACTCACTCACTCACTCACTCGCGTGATTTTACGTGCATATAATACACGAGATCGGCGAAATTGACTATGTGCAGCATCGAGGGAAAGAGAGAGAGAGACGCCTCTGATGCAACTCTCAACCGACCCCCGATCCACGTCAAGCGCTCGATCACTTTTATATTATATATATGAATGTTTTATACACACACACTCTATGTACGCCTATGTATTTTATATTTATACGTTGGCTCGCCTCTCGTCGAGGGATGCCCATTGTGCGCAAACATGCTTTTTCTTCCTTTTCCCTCTCTCTCTCTCTCTCTGTACATTTTTTTTTCTGTTCGTATACACAGCATATACAATTGTATATATGTATATTATTATGTGGGTACGTGCAAGATTGCAAATGACAGCTCGGCTAATGTATTATAAGCTTTTGTTTTCTCTTTCTCTGTTTCAGGTGAGTTGAACGACTGCTCGCGTGCGTGTGGCTCCTGGGAGTATAAGAGGCCAGATTCATACATATATATATACTTAATAGAGGTACAATATTGATTGTCGCGATGGTGGAGCCTCAATTTCGTAAGTGATCATAATATATTGACAATTTATTGCCACGTACGATTACACGTCATTGCCATCGTTAATCATCATTATTGACACTTGTATTATTGACAATAGCCTCTCCAACTACATAATATATATTTTCCATTACTCCATCTATAATATTCCATTTGCGATTTACGATTTTCGCGTGATGTTCAATTGCACGTAGGTATAATTTATTGCACCACGACACGAGTGTTATTCTTCCGTTTGAGAAGCAAAGCACACAAATCCTGTGAATTAATAAAGCTTATCAAGCATCGCTCCGGAATTAATAGCAACGACTACGACGGTGGCAAAAAACGAGCGGGAAATCACGAAAAATGACAAAAGTCGCCCCCGTAAATCCCGTACACCTAAATAACGAAATTCGTTAGCCCGCGGTAGGTAGGTATATGCTTATGTATATAATACGTAGCCGTAAAAAAAAAAAAGGAAAAAAATTCCTCGCGCTGGTAGGTATACCCCATGCGCATTTATTTATCACCGAAAATTTATCGTCCCCCGGCTCTTCGCGAAGGCACGTTAATGCGCGCGCATTACAAAACGGAGAAAAATGTCTCCTCTTCCCATATTTTTGCAAATAAATGCGCGCCCGAGAATATATATACTTTTTTGTTCCCTTTCTCTCCAATTCCGCGCAATATCCGCCCAATCTGTAACTGCGGGCTTTTAAGGCTGTTTTGTTCGCGTCATCCGAGTCCCGATATCACCACCAGCGTTCCTCTCTTCTTTCCTTCGATTCCGAGGTGGGTGGAGTGGTAAAGGAGAAAAAATGCTGCGGTGGCGAGTTACCGTATATATATGTATGTTGCAGCAACGCAGGGGTAATCCTCGCAACCATTGCCGCAGGATAAGGATATATTATATTGTACTCGTGTACTCGTCACGTGAGGCATCTACGTCTTATACCTTCTTACTTTACGTGATACGAGATTTCGATTTAACCGAGCGACGAGTTGTCCATCTATACACAGAAACAAGGGCATCTCGTCTCCCCGGGACGGATATTGCGTTCCTGTTATTTTTTGTTTGTTTTTCGTTTCATCCACTGTTATTGCACCCAAAGTAAATTTGCTGCGCGTCATCGATGCCTCGACGAGCTTTTCACTCGATGAAAATTCACAGAAAGTGGTCTTTTCGTTCATTTCCTCTATAGTCTCTTTTAACGCGCAAACTACTCTTTAACAGCAGTCGTTTGTCCTTTGTTTCCACCCCTCCCCCGAGATGAAGAAGGAAGGAAAAAAAAAAAATAATAAAAAAAAATAAAAAGAAAGAAAGAAAGGAAGGAAGCAGGAGCGTGGAGAAACACAAGTGACCCGAAGAGAGGGAGAATGAAAGGCAATAAAGCGCAGATTGAAAGGTTTCGTCAAACAAAATGTTTTATTCCGCGGGCGGGTAAACACGGAAACACACTCACGTGAGCTTGCACACAGAAATTCACAGAAACACACGCCCAAGTGAGCAAATTCCCCCAAATATATAGCTGTGTAACAAATACCCCCCCCCCCTTGTTTCAATCGATATTGCGCTGAAACTTTGTCAGGCAGCGCCAAATAAGTCATAATACTCGTTACGTGTCCGCGCGACGCTTGTAATTAGTTTCGACTCACCACCTTCAGTCGAGAAACACAATTGCGGCCGGCGTTGCACCAATACACACGTACACGTAGCAATCGATCACAAATCAACATGACGTAGCTTGAATCTTTTATCGCGAGTCTGCGCGACAAATTAATACATTATACGTACACGCCCAAATCGAGATCTCATTTCTATGATAAACAGACAGTCGTATCCGATTTGATAAATTTGCAAAGACGCACTCCATCATGTATATACGGACTACCCCTCGACGTTAATGGTCCCGGCAATTCGTAATAGATTTCCTCTCTCTCTCTCTCTGTATTACGAGTAGAGATACCCCAGGCAGAAGCGCCACAGATCTCGATTAATTTCTCCAGTCTGTGTGGATATGGGTATGCGTGTACATACAGAGGCACTTTCTTCTTTTTGCCTATATATACGTGTACCCAGATGTATTTTTTCCCCGTCTATAAATTCACCCCCTAATAAACCCTACGCGGAAAAGAGAGTGCCTACATTATACCCTCGAAGGAGCGAAATTCTCTCGAGAACCAATGACTCTCTTGTTCAAGCGTATATATACATGTATATGATACGTAAGTACAGTGTATATGTTTAAAAATCGATTTCTCCAGCCCGAAAACGGAATTCCACGATGCCACCGCCCATACAAGGTTATCGCGTACTCCCATCGCGTGTATTTTCCCCCTCGCCCGCCCATCAGAGGAATGTACCGTATAGAGATACACGAGCGCCGCTGGGCGACGACTTGCTCTCCTCTCGCTGGGCTTTTTTTTTTTTTTTTTTTTTTTTCAGGAAAGGAGTCGTGTTACGGGATAAAGAGCCGAACGCTCGAATTTCCCTTGGTTTTCTTGCTCGCGCTTTTTTTTTTTTTTTTTTTTTTTTTTTATAACCACCGATAAATTAAAAAAAGAAAGCTCGAGTCTGCGATGGAAGTTTTTATTTTCGAACGGTAATATAAAATATTATTCCCACCCATCCCATCCAATGTCCATCAACATAAACGATCACACGAGCGGAAGCCAAACTTTTGGTTGGGGAAAAAAAAAAAAAAAAAAAAAAAAAAAAAACAATTGAAACGTTGAGCGAAAAGCATCGCGTTGAAATGGATCTCGTGAAAATCTCTCGTCGAGTCCATCCCGAGCAGAAAAACCTCCAATCGGCCAGCAACGCAAATCGAATGAGCTATCGGGTCGAGAGGGCCGTAAAGTATCGGCGGGAGAAGGAGAAACAAGGGAAACACAAAAGAAGGGAGGAAAAGCAAAAAAAGCCCATAAAAGAGCTTTTCCCTCTCGTGTGCGTGTATACACACCGTGTAACGGTGCTTGCATTGGACCGTGTGTATTGTACACGCCCGCCACCGCAGAGAGTCAGAGAGAGAGCGCAGTTTGGGAGAATTATCGTCACGCGATAATTAAAAGAGCGTTATGGCCCCATCCGCGCGTGTGCTGTACCAGTACACCTCCCTTGTTTTTCTCTCTCTCTCTCCAGCTCCCGAGAATTAAATGCCATTACAGCGCGCTGGAGGTCGTAAATATCGATTCTCCCCGTCGCGTGGCACTATGAACACACCGAAGAAAAGTAGCCTCGAAAAAAATCGCCGGGTGCGAACATTTATACATATACAAGCACGAAGCAAAGGAATTGTACCCATACACCATGTGTGCGTGTATGTAAACCGAAATAGAGAAACTCGGGAGCTGATACGTAAGTGTTACATGGGAGCAAAAAGACTCGTGTATGGAGTAGAGAGAGGAGGAGGAAGCCTTCCGTCTGTAGCTACATATAATCCATCCCGATGTACACACACGCACACTCGTGTCTGGTGTTACCCCCCCCCCCAACACACCCATACGTATGTGATATGGGAGCTTGGGGAGATTAGAGGAGGGATCTTTTAATCCCCGTGCGCTTTCTCTCCTCTTTTATTTCCCCGTTCCGCGGTATAGCGGCTTGCGTATGTATGTGTATACACTTACATTCCCTTCGCTCTCTTTCGACAGCTCATTGTTCGGCCGTTTCGCGTTTCTTCTCTCCCTCGTTTAATTGTTCCCGGTGCAGTTCGCTCGCTGAATAAATTACGCTCCTCTCGTACCTGCGCGTGCATATGTATACTACTGGGTCACGGGTGTGGTTTTTTTCTCCCAATCCTCTCTATCTCCCGATCCCGCGCACGCCCTACCCCTAAATTTCCTTTGGCCTTGTTTTCCAATTTGCGCGTCGATAGGTGTCGCTTGAAATGACTTTTCCATAGTCTGTTGAACTCCTGATGTCCTTATTGTTGCATACATCTCGGTTTCTGGGATCTCAATTGTATCGCCGAGTAGGAGATACTTGCACGCGGCTAAACTCGTGTACATTTTTCTTTCTTCCATCCTGACAGGGAGGGGGTTTGAAGCATTGCAAAATCCATCGTATCCCTTATCTTTTTCTTTTTCATGATACACAAGTGCCATTTTTCTCTCTCTTGCATATCTATAATGTCATGCATATACTATACACGTGCGTCCAACCATCGGCCTTTATTTTTTTCATGCAAAATTATTCAATTTCGTGCCGAGCGAATAAACACATAATATTATTACCATGCAGATACACACGATTGCGGATATTTATGTTTATTTTCTGGTTTCGTCTACCAGCCTTATTTGCAGCTATACTTAGACTACACTGCTGTTGGAGCAATCAAACGGTCATTAGCATACACGAGTATATGGTACACGTGAATATAATATGATGCTTCGCGTCTAGGATTGTAACAAACGCCAGTGAAATAACTTCAAGGTGTATTCACGCCCCGATGTCCCTCTTGTTTCAACTGGATTTACGTCCATACCCATCGAGATCCATCTCAATAATAATTTATCGCGTAGCTGTAAAGCCCAAGCCTCTACTAGTGTCCATCACCAAGGACTCGGCGATTGCCAGAAACAATCCGCAAACGATCAACAAACGAGGTTCGATTGTAATAAACAATCCATAGAGTCAGCTCACTCGTAGAGGAAAAAAAAAAACAAAAAAAAAAAACCTTTCGTTTCCTCCTCTCCCTCTCGACATTTTTTGTTACTCACCTAGACTGATGCACCCCCTCTCCATCTCCCTCTTTATTTTTTTTCTCCGTTTACCATCGTCCATTTCATCCCTCGTCTCTTTCTTCTTGCCCGACTGCTCGTCTCTAATATACGCACACATATTTCTTTCTTTCTTTCCCTCTCTCGACAGCACACGCTGACGGCTCTCTGCCATACCGAAGTCGGAGGTAATAGTGGCCCGCTAAAAGCCAAGGCAATCTACCCCCTCCCCCCCCCCCATCCTCCTCAAATATACATAAAAGTTACGTGTGGCCGAAAGAAGGAAATAAGCGATGAAACGCCCGACGTATCCATTTGGGAAAGAGAAAAAAATTGAAAAGAAAAAGGCAAAGAGAAAAAAACAAAAAAGAATCGAAATGTGGAGCAAGACGCGTTCCGGGGGTGGTTTTTAGGGGATGAAACACAAAAAAAAAAGGGCCGAAAGCAGTCGAAAAGGTCGCTCCGTGTATAGGGCAAGTGAAGGCGAGCTCGGACGACAGAAGCGAACCGTGAACAACGTGCACTTTACCCGAGCTCCCTCTCTCTCTCTCTACATGTACCCACCGTCGCCATATACCTATACCTATATGTATATGTATACACGTATATTTACTCGCGCGAGAGATACGAGCGTGATCACGACGCTGTAGGTACACACAGCCAAGGCTGGTTTTCGCTCGCACGTACACTTTGGTTTCCGAGGGTGGCAGCCCTACTTTGGTTGTTTGTTGTACACCGGAACGGGCCTAGGGGTAGGTGCATGCAGCGCGTTGTCGGCTCCATGCATTATATTGTGTATTCCACGAAAGATCATTAGCCCATGTGTCCAACAGCGTTATCATGGTCTCCCCGGGGAGAACACGCGTTGAAGAGGAAACCGGAGACACACTCGAGCCGATCTCATTGCTTATTGATTGTTCGTGTTTTTAACTTACGATTAATCGCTTCATCTAATGGATGAATTTTCGCAAATAAATTGCCGTACAACCGATAATTGGGTTTTTTTTTTTTTTTTTGTCGACTCGCTCATGTATACGTGTACATAAACCGTGCAGCCGTCCACGACACGTATACCTGCACCTATACTGTACGGATAAGAGGAAGGAAGGGGCGGGAGGGAGGGGTTCTCGGTCCGCGATCGCGAGAGAGCAAGGAGATTTCTCGTTTTGCTCGTGTACACCTCTCGTCCCACAGTTATATATACACCTGAAACGCGCGCACCGGTCCATGAACCGTACAAGTACAGGCGCGAGGTGTTGGCTGGCTGCCCTCAACGATAAGTATACATGCACCCATATATATATATAATACTACACATTATGTGTGCTGGAGCGTTGGATGTAATACTATTGTGCGCCTATATATATGTATACGTACAGTGGCCGCCGGTGGAGGCTCGCGACTCTCGTCGTCCCTCTCCTCCTCTCCCGAGAGAGCTTTGCTCGGCTCTGATATGGCTGGCTTGGCTGGTGTAACTAACTAACTAACTAGCCAGCCAGCCCTAGGAGTAGGTGCATTGTACGTATAGGTGGAACCGGGGAGAGGTCAAGAGGAATGACGAATGGGAAAAGGAGAGAGGAAGCGAAAATGGCCAACGAAGTAATAAAAGGGGTGGGCGGTGGGGGGTGATAACGGACTGGAAGTATATTTATTGTTGAGTATGTGACCCGGGGATGATCGTAGAGCGTCGAAAGTTGCAGAGTTACCGAAAGTATATAAATATATATGTATAATATGGAGGCGAAAGATGAGCCGCGAGGGGCTGATGACGGATAGTAGGGTAACTCGAGATATTTAGCCTCGGTGATCGAAGCAGGGAATCGGCGTGTAGGTACATATAGAGTGCTCACGGGAGGAAAGAGAGTGGCGAGAAAGTGCAGGATTGAGGCTCCGTCTTTGGTTGCTTTGCCGCTTTCTCCTGGGACGTTTTTTTTCCGTTTTGTTTTATCTATATATACATAATATATATACTCAAGAGCATGTACACGGCTTGCCCGTAGCTGTAATTAAACTCGGAGCTCGTGATTTTTCGGACGAATGACGCGCAAAGAGATCGCCGTAACGTATACGTAGCTCGAGCGTTTGACGTAGAGAGAACAATTAAAACGGAGACGGGACATTTTTTTTTTTTTTTTTTTTTGAGCTTTCCAAAACAGACAGACGGGGTACGTATCTCGAACAAAAGAAGAGGAACTAGAGGCAAGTGCCATCCGTACGCGATTCGGTGCGCCGATAGCATGGCCATTGTCGTTATTCCTCCTCCTCCTCTGACGTTGCACTGAGCAAAAGAGGCAAAAGTTCGAAAAAAAAAAAAAAACGACACATCAAAAGCAGCGCGGAATCAGAGAGAACAATGATCTCTGTCCTCTGAGCTCTGCAGCTAGAGAGCTATTAGCTAAGAAAAACCAAAAGTGGAATAGCTGCACGATAAGGAGTAGGGAGAAGAGGGATGGAGGGAGGCGAAAAAAGCTCGGGGTGGTATATAAGAGAGACGCAAATTGAAAAAGACACGTCGACGGGCAAAAGTCAAAGGGCGGCCTATTACAGATCAAAGATTGCGGGTGACAAGTGCATTATATGGATATACATGAGGGGGGAGGGGGGTAAGGGGGTGTGTACCGTTTAGGAACCTCACGTGTAAATGTGTGTATACGAGCACACAATGGGAGAAGAAAGGGAGGGAGAGAAAAAAAAAACTTGGCCAAACACGCACACGTACGGAGACGTAAGTACTTATGCCTTCAATGCGATAATGAAAGAATAGAAAAGGAAAAAAAAGGGGGGGGGCTCGCGTGTACGACAAAAAAGAGTCGGGGGAAGAGAGGTGGGTGCGAGAGGGTTGGGGAAAAGTAATAAGGAACGCGACATTCTCAAAGAAGAGAAAGACAAGTAGGGGAGGTGGGGGTGAAAGAAGCAAGTGCGCACACGAGAGGAGGGAGGCATTCGCAACTACCGTAACTAGCTATACATGTATAGGTGCCATATCCTATACAAGAGAGCAAGGAGAGAAGCTTAAAGGGGCACTCGCTCGGCGAAACTTTCCGAGGGGCTGATTTTTCACTTTTCTTTGTGACTCGACGCAGCCAGTAGCTCCTCCTTGCCACTTTTTTTTTTCCTTCCCCGACGCCGTCGTCGCTCTCTCGTCGACTTACTTCCGCTTCCCTTCCGCGTTAGTCTTCCACCAGCGAGCGCCCCGGGGCCCTTTTTACATGTACAGCCGTATATACATATAGGTACACGGTATAGACGTCGGTCTCTTTTTGCGCCCGAGCGAGCGCCGGAGCCACCGCAACTCCCCGATCTTTTCACGGTGCCGTTGTTCCCTCCCTTTGTCCTCCGCCTCTCGCTGGTCTCGACAAATGCTCTTACGTATACACATCATGGGGTATATATATTAATAGCAACGATGCATTGCCTTCCTCGAGTCGCGGAGGAGCCAAAGCCATGGTTAACAAATGTCCCGAATCGGCCCCATTAGCAATGGCACAATCGTCCTCGAAAGTCCCGGAGGCGTCTTTGAGGGGGCACGGAGCGACGGGAAGCGGATCTGCCGGGTTTATATTCTTTTTAATTGGCCGTGCCGCTTAGATGGCACGACTCCTCGAGTCCCCGTATCACACTGTATGTCCCGCTCGTCGTTCGTATTGATTTGCGTTCCAAGTCTGCCGCGAGTTAGCCTCGCTCGATTGTTGTCGCTGATGTTTATTGTTCCCCGACGCATGACCCGTTATGTACATGCCGCCTCGAGCGACGGACCACTCTCCATTATGCGCTCGCCCCTGGGGGGTGCCTCGATGGCTTTTTCATGATTCGATTCGTCGAAATCAGCGAGAGCTATCGTCGTTATACGTGTGCCTGCCAGTACAGGAGAAGAATAGGGGAAGATGATTTTTCGAATCTCCTCTCTCTCTCTCTCTCTCTCTATACCTTTGACAATGAGCGTTACCGTGCACTTTGTCCCGTGAATTGTGTACATATCATATCGAGGTTGCATGCCCCATAATCGCGATAATTCAATTGTTCGGTCTGGAGCTACCTGCGCTGGATTTAACGAGGCTGTTGATTACTTGACGAGCTTGATGGCAGAGTATAGAAAAAATATGTCCCTTCCGATCGGCCCGTGATTACCTCGTTTATACCCACGTGAATTGGGTACAGGCGTTCTCCTGCCACAAAGGACCCCTCCCTTGATGGGCCGTTGCGATTTATCCGACACCAGAGTAAACAACTGTTATGTACAGTACATATATATATACACATATTATATAGGTATCCGTGAACCGTATGTTTGGGCCCTGTAAAGCCATTGGGAAAAATAACACCGAGCTTGCCTCTTTATCCCCCACCCCGTGATGCATATGGTTGTGTATATGTAGGAATAATATTGACACCTGTGCAAATAAATGCTCGAAAATTCCGTCCTCCCCCCCATCCAATTAATCGTCGATTATTCAAGCCGTGCGCGCTCGACAATTTTCTCGTGTCGCCGATGCGAGGGGTACTCATCCCCTGCCACGTATCGGAAACGCGGATTAAAACGCCGAGTCGAGTCGAGTATGTAATTGTACGTTCCACGCGCGGGTACGCGGGAAAACAGATACTCGCGGAGGAGGACGGGAGAGACGCGCATAAATCAATAATCCACGAATCGCGTCGCGCTCCGTCGGTGATGCATCGCGCAATGCGTTACTATACAGGAGGGGCCAAGGGGTAGAGGTATACAACACGGAACGTACATATAACATTAACAATATACACAACGCGTCGTTGCTATTCATATACATAGCGAGCGCGGGGCGCGTAAAGCGTGTCCGAGTAGGTATATATACCTTGCACTGTACACTAAAATGCTTCGACCTCGCTCCAATCTTCACCGCGTATGTATATACTGTAGTTTAACAGCACGTGGGAGATCGTAGAGGAAAGATAATTAGCATAGCTGCCCTATTCTCTCTACAAACGTATGACGAGGCAATAAGAGAAGCTCGGAATCGAGAACAGAAAAAATTTGGAGCGCGCCGACCTCTACTTGAGTCTTTTTCTCTATACCCATCGGTGCTCATCTTCTGTCTTTTTTTTTTTTTTTTTTTTTTTTTTTTCTCTCCAATATAACCTGTAAATACACCCATACATGCCATAGCTACATTGCGGTCGGCCCCCCCCGACAAAACGACTTTTCGTGTGGGCTACCATGTGCGTGTGTGCACAGACGGTGTGTTTCAAAAAGATTAAGATCCGACTGGGACTTTTTTTTCGGCCCGGTCAATTATTGTTACGGCTGCGATTCGTGTACCGGATAGGGGAGCGCGTTGTAAGTACACGACAGATAAAGCCTAATGGCAATGTTCGGCTGTAGCACGGAAAATGGATATCTCCACTTTCTTTTTTTTTTTTTTTCCTCCGTTTTCCCGAGACTTGACACTTAATTTACGGACGATCACCTGTGCTTGTGCATGCACACGCAGAGAACCGTCGGGAGAAACATAGGAAACAAAAAAAAAAAAAAAAAAAAAGAAAGAAAGAAACATTTCCCTTTTTTTAAAATATTTTTACTCCAGCGATCGACAAGCGCTAATTGCGTTCGGGGCGCGCTGTTGTTGCTCTACACGTATGCATCAATATGTATCGTAGCGCGACCCATTTGAAAACCATAAATTTGAATTTTCATTTCCCTGAAGTCGGAATTGGCTGCGGCCCCGATGTTCCACCGCCGCCGCCGCTGTTGTTGCTGGGAAATTGCATATTTTGCGCGCACTCAGCTACACTCGTAGGTACACGCGCATGCATTTCCCGGACAACTCGCGATGCATATAACGCGGGTACAGAGAGAGAGAGAGAAACGCTCACGCGGCCGTTTCACGTTCGATTATTTAATTAAGTGCCAGTTATCGTTGTAATAATTACAACGACTACGATTCGCGTTTAAATTTAATTAAAAGCGCTCGTTTGTGGGCAAACAATCGGCACCTAATACCCCCCTATGTATACGTTTACCATACCATCGTTACATTGTATTTCGGTTTTAACGCTCTGGACTACAATCCGATTACAGTTTAGCCCCCGTACCTCCATTTGCATTTCACCCTGTATTGCGTTTGTTATGCCCAAAACTCATGGTCAGCGATGCAATTGTAAATATACCTCGCCTGATGTACCTTTGCTTGGTTACAAATGTTATACCCTTGCATAAATATGTATAGGTACATCTAAATCTCCAATATGGACCCGTTGCAGCTCAACTATAGTATCGTAATGCAATCATATCGTCGATCGCGCCCGAGTATAGTTATATTGGTAACTCAGAATCGAAACGCGAATCGAGCCCCTCGCGCACATATATGTATGTATGTATGTATGTATGTATATCGGTATCTAATTTAAATATGCATGAAGCTAATATGAACTGCAGCCGAGCGATAAGAATTTTTCTTTTTATTTCAAATCCCAACCCTTGTACAATTACGCTTGCAGATAAAAAAATATATGTGACTAAAAGTGCAACGGAGGCGCGAAATTTTACCTACACGTGTACACATACATGATACAATATAATATTTATATCCACGCGGTAGTATCGGACTTTCAAATCTCGGTCGCAGCGACACGAGCAACGCCGATGCAAAACGTTAATCATCGGCGAGAGAGTATAACCAATCCCTCCCTTTGTTCGTGCACCAATATCATGAATGACCCCATGTAGTACGATATGAATATTAAACATCCGTATGGGGGACGTCCCAGAGGATGATGGTTACTAGTGATGCGCGCGAGGATCGGTGGATAAAAGGAAACAGGTGAAAGCTATACGCAATTCGTAAATACAACTCGCAGGAGTATAAGCAGCCAAAACTTTCATTTTTCGTGTGTCCGTACGTGCATGTTGTACACCATATACGAGATATTAAGTGTTATTAATTATGCACACAGGGAAACCCCTGATTGCTCTTTCGTTTATCGCTTGCAAGCTCGAATGTGTATGTATATACTATGTGTGTGTAATTACAATCGCTGCAGTGGACTCCCTGTTTATACCATGTTATATACCTGGTACACATTTGTACGCGTTCAACGATACAATCATCGTTGTTATTATTTAACGCATGGCTCTACCTTGTGAATTCAATCAAAAGTGCCTTACCCGTGTAATATATAATAATAATAATATTATTATAGGGGCAATACGCACTTGTAAAAGGCCGCAATCGCGGGACTTTCCGCGCGCTCTCCTTTTAACGCGGAAAGATTAAAATGTATACATCCACGCGGAGAAGTTAATTACAAGGCTGTACATATAGGTATATTTATTGCACAAGACCCATACACGAGTGCGCGCGTGAAACATGTTACGGGAGGGCTTCGTCAAAGTCTTTGCCGGTAATTACCTTCAACTCCCTCTTTGCTGTCTGGACGCTGCTGCAAGCGCCTTTTTTTCAGTTTTCCTCCTCGAAAAACCTTTCCAAGACCATATGAAGCTCGTACGCGCGCCTACATGTATTATGTATACCGACACGCGCGCATCATAATTCCTCCTCCGTTCACGTTCACGGTGGAAAAGAAAAAAACAAAACAAAAAAAAGAAAAAACGTCCCCGTACTTAGAGTTTATTACCTGCCAACGAAATGGGGGAACCCTCTCCTATAGTTATAATATAAAAGCATCCGTATATATATGATACTTAGTATAAAAAACGAGAGGGGCCCAAGTGAAAAGTTGAAAAATGTTGGATGCCCCGCTATGAATCACTTTTAGCTGAAAGTGTAACTTTGGAGGAGAGGCTGTAAAGGCGCATTGGGGGTGGAAAAAAAATGAAGCAAATAATCCCATAGCTGTAACAAATTTGCCCGTGTTGTGATTACAGGGCGCGGGAGTACAGCGGGAGCACAGCGTCTGGGATAATCGAGAAAAATGGAGGCGGCTGCTCGGGACGGAAGAGGAAGGAGCCGATGGAGGACGCCGCCGCTCGTTCGTTTGCTCCTGCCCCTGCTGATGCTGGTCACGGCGACAACGAGGACAGGGACGTCAGTGGCTGCAGCCGGTGGTGGGGGTGGCAGCTCCGGCGGTCCGATGGTGGACGGCGCGGACCTCGAGACCCTGGCGGGGACGATCGGCAACCACAACGGGGTGCGCTGCCCCTGGGCTTGCAACTGCGGCGGACAGGAGCTCGACTGCGCCGAGAAGGGCCTCACCCAAGTCCCCGGGAACTTGGCTGCCCTCACCCTCGCCGAGAAACTGTGAGTATAAATATACAGCACATGTGCATTGCTATTGTTATTATGCGCGCACCCAGTATAATATATGGGAGGCGGAAGAGGGAAGCTCTCCGTCTCCGAGCTCCGTGTGTATAGTTGAACCGCGAAAGGAGCAGGAAGGAAGGAAGGGGGGTGTAATAATTCGGGTGCGCTCGGACGCCCACTGTCTTCTGGCGCTCCGGGGGGCCCACAGGGATGGTCCTTTTTTGTTTTCGCGCTGCGCGTTTGCCAAGTGTGTAGCTCGACATTTCCGAGCTGTCCGGTGTCGCGTGAAAAAAAAAAAAAACAACCCTTGGGCTCTCCCGTGGATGATGTACGTGGATATATTTTTGTACCCTTTCTTCTTCGGCCGGTCAGAGAAATCGGGGCCGTGAGTTTTCCGGAGGAAAAACCGCGTCTGGGGGGCCGCCACCCTTTACTCGTACATTCTGTGCTCATCCGAGCGTCAAAGGGCTGTACACTTATATATTTACTAATAATCCTTCCCGAGCGCCGCGGGCAAAGTTTTAATTCTTTAGAAAATATTGGTTTCACGCGCCAAAGAACAATTTCGGCCCTTTTTTCCTGTTTTGCCGTACTTTTAACTCGTTCCTTCGGTAATTCCGCGACGCGAAATTGAACGTGAAATCCAATTTTTCAGCGCAACGAGATTTCCTCGATGGATACTTGGTGGTTTTTTTTTTTTTTTTTCCTCGCGCAAGAGATCGACGAACGAAAAAATTTACTCCGACAGCGAACCGTGAAGATACGCCTGCGCCACCGAAAAATTCAAATAGCGCCGGCTACTGTGTATATGCAAGTGTAATTAACAGGTATACATACAAGAGCAGAGAGAGAGAGAAAATGCTCTCGTTAAAACAGGGAAGGGTATTTTACTTGTGTATGTAGGTGAGAGGAAGAAAAAGAAATCGGTCGAGCGATGTACAGAGGTGCAGAGAGGAGAAAGAAAAAGAAATCGGGGGAAAGTATAAGTGTACAAGCGGGAGGTGGATACATAAAAGTCACCCTCGGCAGGGAGTGAGCGAAGCGGCGCGGAGAAAGACACTAAAACGCGGGACAAATCAAGTAAAAGCAAGAGAGATAGAGGGGATATAGGCGAAAACTCGGTTTGACGATAAGACGGGAATGGCTCTTGCCCGTCTCTTCTGCTGGACCTGAAAAGGCGGTGCTTACGTCGTCGTCGTCGTAGTTGGCGAGACGTCGGTAGAGTACCCACCTATATACTTATGGAGTTTGGAAATTTTATCGTCGCCAGACGACCTCGTCGATGGACCACTCGATAGTCCAACGCTTGGTCCTTCTCCTCGTGTTTACGCAATGATTTCCCAATCGCGTTACACACGACTTTTTTTTCTCTTCCCCCCCCCCCCCACTCACCGCGCGCTTTTTTAAGTACGACCGGGAAAGCGTTGTGCCGCTAAGTGTTTTGGAGACAGCCGTGTCGATGGCTTCGCGACAATAACGAGAGCGTCGTCCGATGTATAAATACATAATTCGAAACTTTCGCCAGTATAACTCGATCTTACCCACTTATACGTGTATGAGTTATACACTCTGTGCTCCTGTAAATGTATATACTTGTATTTCCCATACTTAACTTTTTTTTACGAGAGGTGCCATTATTGCGGGTCGCCGTGTATTATCATTATTATTAAAGATGTTTTTGAAAAAGCCAGCTCTTACGCGTGCACGGATCAAGAGATAAGAGATACGGAGAGAACGGACGGCTTGAATGCTCGTGTGCACGCGTATGTGATCACCAATATAGGTGTATGTGTGTAAAACTTGCGTTGAACATTTTTTACTTCGTTATATTTTTGTTCGATCGGCAAGCGAAAAAACAGCAATATTATACGCTCGCGATGATCGAGATGAAGATATTACCGGGAAGCCATACTTTAGCACAAGTACAGAGGTATACACACTAAGAATCCCAACATTTCTTTACAGTCATGCGATACCGATGTTATGGTTATTATATTGTAGCCTCTCGCTCCCTACTTGTGCTTGCACTGAACGAGTCTCCGAAGGGAAATGTTTCAAATGTCGTCACGATATTATTATAGCGGAGCTTTTTTTTAGGGAAAAAAAAAAACACGTAAAATTAATCGTCTTTAAACTCGCTCGGTCTATTAGATATCGATCCGTTTGTTTTTTCCCTCTTGGCCTGTAATGAAAATTTCATAACAATTTTCCCGAGAATATTGTCGCTCGACGTTTTATCCATATACAAAAGATCCAATCTGTTTAACCTGCCGTTCCGTCAAACTTACACACGAGGCATCACACGTTGTACGATATTTTAGTCATACTAATAAATATACACTTCTTGTCCACTTGTATTTTTGATAGCATACGACGAGCCATTTATGGCCATTCTGTCGGTCAGTGTTGATTATTTTGTTGCGTAAACCATCAACACATACATATAGGTATATCCCTCGTAAGCTTGAAAAATGAAATCGACAAAGTGTCAGAATACCACAAAAAACATTGTAGCGACCGTACGTGTGAAACAGTCTGCAAACAAAGTGGGTGTAAGAAAATAAAAAGGTGTGCACGAGTGCGAAAACAACAATAAAAAGAAGGGTGGGGAGGGTGTACGTATACACCCCATCCTTCGTGGGTACATAATAGGGTGTGAAAAGCCGTGAAAAACGGGGGGAGGGGGGTGAAAGGAAATCCCGTGGCGAGCAGCGACCCCCGGCGCGTGAAAAACACATTAGGTATTCCGGATGCGTGAATCGTCGCGTCCGCCGCAAGGGATGTACAGATGCACGGCGGAAGCGCGCGTACAATGTATATGTATAGCGACGAACGAAAAATAGAAAGGCCAAAAGAGAGCAATTAGGACCTCGTGGGTATACCCCACTTTGTCACGAACGGGCCCTCCTCGCTCTCGGTACAGAGTGACGTATCTATACATCACGTCCCGAAAGTACTTGGTTTAAATTGTTAAAAAAAAAAGAAAACTCACTCGTCACGTGTGCGGGTACATGTGTATATATCACTCGCACGGAAAAAAAACTTTTACAAATATATGATAGGTATACGTATGCCCGTGAATGCGGGTTGCAGTAGCTTACAGGACTATACTCAGACTCGCTCGACCAACCGGGTAAACACGGGCTCGCCTCCTCCTGCCTGCAGAAATCCTCTCGATACCCCACAATGAATTCTTTCTCCCTTGGCCCCTTTCGCATCGTATATATACCTATGCACATCGGTTGGTACCCGGTCGTTGCTAAAAGGAAGGGCATGCAAAGGATATGCTGCCGATGCTCAAACGGTGCAAGGATAGCAAAGAAGAAATTCGCCCCTTGCGTTCAAGTGCTGATATACACGAGCCATGGGTATATATATAGGTATGTACATGCATCACGGGGCTCTCTCTCTCTCTCTCCCTCTGCACTCGGGATTAACAGCAGTACACCGTGTGCGTGCGAATCTAAGCTTGTTTAGTTTTTTAAAAAGTTTTCTAGAGTGTGCTGATGCCGATGTATACGAGGTGCCCCGTGATGTGTGAATTTATAGTGCGTCGAGAGGCTATACACATGCAGCCATGCACGTATATATGATATTGCGTACACGTATAGAGGGAGAGGGAAGAAGAGAAGAGCGCAATGGCGCTGAATGGAAATTGAATCGGAATGTGCCTGCTGGCTAACTCTTTGCACGCGTGAGTTCCCCTCGCGCCTATCCCCTGGATATATATATAGGTATGTATACCTACATACTGGTGTACGCGGCTGGACTATATATATGTATATGGTGGTGAGAGAAAAAAAAATAGAAAAAGATTTTCCATGATGCGAGGTGATGTATATGTATATATACATCGTTCTCTCTTTTCATTCGCGTTGGAGTGGATTTTATTCGAATAAAGAGTATTGATTATATCCCCAGTACGTTGGGAAAGACGAGAATAACCCGCGCGATTCGGGAAATATCTCCTTTCATCGCTCGTATACGACCATTCGTTCCGTCCCGTGTCTCAACGTTACACACACACACACACGTACGAGGGATAATTATTTTAATAACAAAATTATCGTCGCTGCTCGGGCTCTCTCCACATTTTCTATATAGACAGATGTATAGGTATAAAAAATAAAAATAAAAATAAAAATATTGATAATTCTTTGCTTTGTTCCTACAATGTAACGATATAATTCACACGCGTGTGCCCGTTGCCGCGTACTACCTTCACGTACTTGGATGCCTACTCGACAGATTTATCGATCTCCGAGGGCGCTCGTGTGTACACCGATTAATACCCGCGTACATATATATAGATTTATACCTACGTACCGTAATGCCGATAAGTACATCTCCGGCTCTCGCTTTCCTATCTCGTCCAATCAATCGCTCATCTCTCTTTCTCTCCTGCGATTTCTACCCCGCGAGTTTCTTCATTATACATTTTTCTCCCCCCCCTCCCGCTTTCAATTACAATGATCGGTGTACCCGTGCGGATAAATTTTACCATGTACATGATAGGTGCACGACTACGTATGTGTGTGTACATCGATCCGCATCACGTGTAACGTGCTACAATATACATATAAGTACGTATAATCCGAAGTTAACATCAGCAGCGTAAAAGCGATTCCCCGTTCGTTCTCCGTGCACTACTATCTGCAATTAAACGCAATTTGTAACGCTACGCTCTATACGTCTCCCCATCACACGCATACATATATGTATAGTGTACCCATGTACCGCGCGAACCCTCGCACTTACATCCTCCTACTCCCATGCATGGTTGCCTCTTGCGCGTGAATTACCATCACCCAAGGTCTACGCGTATCGGGGTCTAAGATTCGACTTTTCGCTCCCCTCCCTCCCTCCGTTTTTCTCTGTGCTGCATAAGTATACAATTTGCTCGACCGTCCGGCGACGCAAGCATATGTCGCGCTTCCCCCCTACCCCTTATACACATATATACCTATACGGCACGTGTACCAAGAGAGAGGATTATAGATTCGATGATTCCTCCACCCCCGCCTGTGCATACGTACGCTCCGACACCCTAAGCTTTCGCCATGTACACCGTATATTTATACAGTGTCGTCTCGAAGGGGAGTTGTCACGCAATATGCCTGAGCACGGAATACTTACATATATACGTGTACATGTACCACCTATACTGCATATATATGAAAAAATTTGGGGCTTTGCTCTTTCTTTGGCTCACGGCACGCGTTCTCTTTTGTGTTTCAACGCGTGTGGTTCCAACCGCATGCCTGGGCACAAAGGACACTTCCTGTGAACACCTTGGTGTCATATACCCACATGTGGATTGTTGAGGGAGACGAGCTCGGGATATTTAAAATTTTTTTTCACGCGTTTTACATATAAGTCAATGATGCATCGAGCAGCTCTATTTTATTTTACATTGTTCTCTCGACTCCGATGCTCACTTTACATTATTTTGTGTATAGGTACATCTATTTCCTTGTAGGGTGCAATAAAACCAAAAAAAAAAAAAAAAAAAACCAAACACAATAAAGATTGATTATCACCCTGTTTACGGGGTTGAAAACCGTATAACAATCAAATTCGTTCCATCGTTCGGTTACAGCGAAGCCGACTCGACGCGAAAGTTCGCGTTGCAAGTTTCACGAGAGCTCGCTCACAACTGCAAGCTCGCGCTCTTTAATATTTCGGGTCAACAGGGAAAACGTGAAATTTAATATTTGAAGTGCCCGCGCGTATATAAATTGCGCCGCGGCTCGGTGTTCGCGAAATAATTGTGTTTGCATGTGAAAAATCATTCCCATTCACATAGTAAATTGAATTAAACGGCTTCAAATAATAGAGCGTGCTCCCGTTATTTTATTTTATTTTATTTTTTTTCCATGCAATAAATGTTATTACTGCAGTAATATTGACACTGGTGCTTTATTGCCGTGCACGATGAATATATTATATGCCTGGCTGTTGGATGAATTGAAGGTGCATATGTAGGTATAATGTTGTAACGGAGGCGGCCATTCGTAATGCATAAGAGACATAATGGCTTTCTCGCGAGTTCGGAATTAAATTTTAATAAATATGACGAGCGATTCTTTTCTCGGAGATACCTATTCTTGTATACATATGGACGCACAAAGGGGTAGGTAATTTTTCATAAAAAATGCATGCCGGCCCGAATGATCAGCAAACTCGTATTGCACGTTTCAATTGTCATCTTCATAAATACATCAACGAAAAGTCAACGACATCCGCGCTTTTCTCCCTGTACGCGTAAAATTTTTCTCCAAGTCGAGCTGTTTCGCATTACTTCGAGCCGATAACCTTCGCTCCCCTTCTAATCACAAGTACAGCCCCACGACGTAAAACTCACGCAACAGACATTATAGCTATGAATGTAGGTGTGTATATGCATGGATATATAATGTATAAACACAACATCTTCCCGAACAAAAGGCGTTAGTGCGCGCATGCATCCAACCCCCCCCCCACCCTTTTCCCGAAAAGTTTCGAGCAGTCGAACCACCCCCATCCCCGTGGGTACACACATCGAAAAATCTGCAAGCCAAGCAAGCTCGAAAGCTCATTCACGCGGTGCAGGGGAAAGCTCGCGAAACTTTAACGGCCGATATTTTCCGCACCGGAAGCTCTCCCCCCCCCCCATCTATGCATCCATCTATCTCGCGAGCGCATAAATCAAGCTGGCTCCGCGACGCGTGCACAAAAGCTCTGTGTGTGTGTGTGTGCACACCAACGTTTCTTCTTCTCGTCCGCGTCACTTGTCCCTCCGTACATAATATGTATATATATGCATCTTGCGTCTATGGGTACGCGACTGCACTCGGCATAATTTATGCGGCCCCTCCGCCTCTCAATTAGCCGTCGACACCCTCCGCCCCATCCCCCACCCTCTTTCTCGTGTCTAACGACGTTAATCAATTACCAGAAGGCATACAATACATGTGTGTATACCTGCTGGCACTGCCTATCCACCCTCTTTCTATCCTGAGGGTAGATCATCGGCATCCCTCACTCTTACCCTCGACTTTTGGCTGTAGCACGCGCGAGCGCTCAACTCTGTGTGTAAGGGTCCCAAAACGCTGGCGATGATGCCTCCCTTCCTGATGCCTGACTCCTCGTTTTTCGCGTCACAGGTGGTGTGTGTGTGTGTGCGTGCGTGAGGATATTCGCACGGGGGGGAAGAGGGCTCGATCAAGAGCTCGCCAAAGACGGATCGATACGTATTTCAATTACTTTTATCAAACGCTTCGTCAGGCGCTCTCCCTCATGCAGGGAGAGTTACGTATTTCGAGGGTGTTTTTCAAAGGGAAAAAAGGTGCACGTAGCTCGAGTCTTTTTTGCCCCGGCACTTACTTGCTTGCGCTCACACTCCTTTCGCCCATCGAGCCTCTGCCCCGGTGTATAAGCGAGGCTTGCATGAGAAATTAGAGGCCGTGGTCCTCCTCCTTGCATATATAATATACTCGGCTTTCCCACTCTCGCGTATACGGGCAAATTTGTCAGCCACAGGTTTTTTTCTTTCTTTTCTGGCGCACGGCAAATATTTCCACTCCAAGTCAAAGTAATTAAAATTTTCCAGTGCTCGTATACACACGCAAAGTTTAATAACGAGAGTTGAAGACGGTTTTTTCTTTTTTTTTTTTTTTTTTTTTTTTTTTTTTTTCATTTTTTT
>NW_019384278.1:2610638-2734794 GCF_000648655.2 Copidosoma floridanum | reverse complement strand
AAAAAAAAAAAAAAAAAAAAAAAAAAAAAAAAAAAAAAAAAAAAAAAAAAAAAAAATGTATGAAAACTTGGCTCGTATACAAACGTAGGCGCCGGCACGCGTAATGCATGTATTTTCTTCATTGTGGCTTGTACGGTGTGTATAAAAACGTAATAAACCACTGCAGCCCTACTTTCGCCCGGTTTTTACAACCCTCGCGTATATGTGTGTGTATCAAGCCGGCGCTTTGGGGGAGGATGAAAACTTTTTCCGAATAAAACGCGATCGTAAAGTCAGGCACAACTTTAGTGAATGCAAAAATTTCTGTATTTTTTTGTTGTTTTTTTTTCGTTTCATTCCCTCCACGGCCAACCTGCTTTTTCTCGCTTATACACCCTCGAGACCAAGCGGCCCGTAACGTTTTGATTGATACACACACACACACGTATAAATCCTCGGCAACAATACACGTGTGTATGCACATTTTCTCGGATCGCACATGGGCACTCCCCCTTGGAAAAAGAGAGTGGCACAACGATTCGTCACTTTGTGTACGCGTATATCTAGACGAGGCGCGATTCGTCATCATCCGCCTTGGCATTCAGTGAAGAAAAATCCATCGTCTGCGGGTAATGATTTTGGAAAAAAAAGGATGTGGGAAAATATAAAACCGGCCACCCGATGGAAAAGGGAACAACGCGTGTAGGCTCCCCGGGACCATTAATTACAAAAAGCACAGTCACTCTGACGTTAAGCTCGTTAGCTTTGGGGGGTAGGGGGAGGCTGACACATTTCCGATCGTCCGCGCAATCGAGCTTCATTAACTTTTCCATTCGAAAGATCCATCGGCGCGAGCTCGGGAGGATTTTCCCACAAATGTGCATCGCTTTTCACTCCATAATGGGGTTTAAAAAAGGGCTCGCCAAACAACCTGCATTACACTATGCTATACATATAATTAGCAATCCTCCGAGGGGGAGGAAAATAAGGGGGGAAAAAAAGTGTAGGAGTGTAGGAAAAAGCAGCCACGCGGAACTTAAGTGACTGTGGGTGAGGGAATGGGTAAAAGTCCGACAGGAGGATCGACATCGAAATTGGAGATTTCTTACGAAAAACTTTTCCACGAGAATGCCCCGCTCCGTTCGGAGAGTAGTATATCCCCCTTGGCGCCGCAGGGCGTCTCTTTCCATCGGCTATACATATTATACATATACCCGTCGCCACGTAAGGACTGCATATATACTAACCGTCCCCAAGTCCCTCTTCTGTTCCCTTTCTCTCTATATATATCTCTTCTCCCTTTCCTCGGGCTTTATTTGCATAATTCGTGCATTACGGCGCGAATGATTCGAGGAATTTTTGCGTCTTGGTCGTCGTTCTCGCTGATGGCATTCTTATCCTTATTATTATTGTTACCGGGCCATGGCGTAATTCCTCGCTTGTCGGGTGCCGGCACACGGGCTCGCCTCGCGTTGCACGGATCCGTCATGAATTGCTAAAACGTGTACCTCCTCTCGACTCTTGGATTGTTCTCATCCGTAGAATATATATAAAATTATACCCATACCCACGACTCCATACTGACATGAATAGGTATTACTTTGCCCCATTTTCAAAGGAAAAACATTTCGGCCACTGTAGGGATTTTCAAGTTGTCCTCCAAAAAAAAAGTAATTTTTTTTTTCGCTTTAATCAAATTGTACGTATGAATTTCTTGATCGATTGTCGAGTAAGTACACGTTGAATTTGGCGCATCACCTATATACTTTTCTATACTTGCTCTCTTTATTTGTCAAGATAAATGCCACCCGAGAGTAAGAAGCACTTACTCAGTGTCTCGCTCGTCTCCTCCTCCTCCTCCTCCCTTCTTTTCTCTCCTTTCCACTTCGAAGGAGCTCAAGAGGAGCTTTGCCCATTACGAGCAATAAATAATGTACAAAGATACCGCGACATCGGATTCATCCTTCTCTCGTGGAAAAGCTTCTTATTACAAAATGTAGGTTGCACCCTTCCCCTCCCCCCTTTTTTTCCTCCTTCGATAAAACGAAAGACGAATAAATCCATAGCCATTAAAAAACAATTTGGCGAGAGTCTCCTTCGACGCGGTACAGCCGAATTGTCCCTCTTCTTCCGAGCCATCGTGCCTTCCAAAGTACACCCAACAAATTCACTCTAATACACCTACGCCAGAGTCGATCGCCGGGGAGGCGACCTCACATAGTCATTTAATGCCGTTGGTATACAAATGTATAATACCCACAGTATATTATTTCATGGTCCACCGCGAGCGGGCGTGGTCCTCGTATAGTTATGCGTATACCGCCATGGCCAACTATATATACACGATACACTCGATCCATCGGCCGAGCGGACGCTATGCACACGCGACGCAACGGGGTGGCTTCCAAAATCAATTTCAAGTACCCCACGCGCGCCTCGGCGACGCCAGGGTCGGACGATGATTATTCCCGGCACGTCTTTTTTTTTTTTTTTTTTCCTCCTCTTTCTCTCTTTCTCGCGCGCGCGTGTGTGCCCGTGAGAAGCCCGAGAGAGCCGGATCAATTGATCGCCCTTACTATCATCATAGTATACGTGTAGCTGGCGTTTGTGGTGGTACTTTGTATTTTTCGCGCTATTAATCTGGATCGTATGAATAAACATTTTTTTCTGCTTTTTGCCTTTTGCAATATCCAGTTTTATATATTCAAAGGCCAAATTGATGAAGTTATCTATGTGTGGCGAGGTGCATGCTGGTACTGGGCCTGCAGGTTACATAAATCACGATAGGTGCGCGTTTATACCTATGTATACGTGTATGGCGTATATACAGAGCGACACCGATATCTTGGCCGGCGCGTTAAAGCAAATATCCATTAAATAAAAGGAAAATCAGATTGATAGAGCGCAATTTACGCTTTCATAATTTGAACTGTCGGGGGCTCCGTGATTTACAGCGCTCGGCGTGGCATTTTTTTTTTTTTTTTTTTTCTTTTTTTTATTTTTTTCTTTTTTTTCATCGTTACAAAAAAAAAGAAAGATCGCAAAATAATCGAGCTGTATGTACTCAAACACACGTAAGCGAGCAAAACGAGCATTCCCCGGCTATTGTATATACGCGTACTTACTCTCGGCAAAACAAACAACACTGCAATATCGCGTAAGCGGAAAACCGTATATATACGTACACGTAAGTAATAATTGTACGAGAGTTTCGCCTTTGCGACGATGGCTTTTATCGTTGTACTCTCGACGCGTGAAAATCAATAAGCCGAAACTTTTCATTCCTCCTCTCTCTCTCTCTCTTTTTTTTTTTTTTAATTGAATTTCATTTTGCGTCTCACTCTGAGCCCCTGTATAACTATATTCTGTAGTGTAAAATTAATTAATTAATTAATTTATTCGCCCGCAGGCTTCAGCGGACTTAAATGTAAATGACGGTTCGACAGGAAGCTCGAGGACGGATAAACTTTTTCGCCCTCCTACCCCCTCCCCGAAAATACTCCCACCAAAGCCAAGCTCCTGGAAACGCCACTGATATTCCGTTATACATAGATATTAAATACAATTTCTGATGGGTTAAACAAAGCAGCTTTTTAATGAGCAATTTTGCACCCGTTGGCGTCCTCGTCCCCCTCTACTGTATTTTATAATAAATTGTTCGTGAATCAGCAAAACGATTTTTTCGAGCGATGTATACGTAACGAGACGAGTTGTCGTTTGCTTTTTTTTTTTTTTTTTTTTTGGAAACGCGTGTGTAGAGCTCATCTATAGCGTACACATATTAAATCATATACGTGTGGTGGGCAGGCCTTTTTCGTTCGCCGCTTGGTCGCAGAAGGCGGGTGGGGGTTGATTGATTAATGACCGCGTGGACTTATTGAATTTAATATTCGTGCGCCGCGGAGAGGTTATTAGCGTGATTGAGGAGGTTTAATTCGGGAATTCAGAGCCGACCGACGCTGCTAGCGAAAGAATTTAATTACGCGCCTTTCGAGAGCTTTTACCCCCCACCCCACCCCGAGGGGGGGGGGCATAGAAATCGTCATGTGTATGCATACGTGTGCATCTGTCTCGGCCGACATTGGTATGCCGATGGATTGATGAGGTTTTTTTTATTTCTGTTTCAGAGATCTACAAGGCAACAACATCTCCGTCATATTCAAGACTGACTTTGAGGACATGGCTACCCTTCGGCTCCTGTGAGTATATACAACATAACATATACCAGACATATAAATATACCTGTTGGTATTTTAGAGACCTTTCGACTTGTTATTCTCCTCTCGAGGGGGGAAAAGTCCCCTCGAACGGAACGAAAGGTGCGCTTTTCCGGAACACCGCATCTCCTGGGATGATTTCGAAGGGTATATAATAATAATAATAATATGTACGATAAGAGCGCGGAGCAAACAGTTGAGCCGACTCTTTGCATCTGAGTGAAATCAAAGTGGGGCACAATGAGTTTGTTGTTTGCGAGTGCAAAAAATAAAAAATAAATAAAGAAAAGGAGATAGAGAGAGAGAGAGAGAGCACGAAACTTTCACCGGCCCTCCGTAACTCAGGTAAGAAAAGATGATGCTGCGAGATAAAGTTTTTGCGGTTGTTGCGGTGTGTGTGCGCCCGCCTATAAAACGTATGGTTTAAAGTTTCCTTTCTTATGCGTTGCGCAACATATTGTTGTTTATCGTGCGGTGGAAAAACTTGCGCGAGCATCGATACAGCCGATGATGAAAAAGGTGACGGGTGAAAAAAAAAAAAAAAAAAAAAAAAAAAAAAAAGGCTTGTCGCGAGAGCGGAAAAACCTCTCGAAAATCCACCTGAAATTCCAAGTATTTTTCCAAGAGATTCCGATCGTCCGAGCTCTGTATCGTATCGCGTTCGCCTTTGATCGTTAATCAGCAAGCCGACCTGTTATATACATAATACTCGTACGAGAGGGGCAAAAAGCATGATGGGGCCGAGGTAAGGTATAAGCGCATTATGGGGCAAGAAAAGATTCGCCGACGAGCACAAGACAGTGAGGAAGAGAGCGATGAGTCAAAGAGGAGAGGTATATCGGCAGAGTTACCAGCACAAGTCCACTTTGAAGTTCGCTTGGAAGCAACTTGATCTGGCAGATGCTTTTATGGCAGGACGTACATGACCACGTACGTGCGCACGGGCAATTTAAGGGGAGCCGATGGGAACACGCCAGTGGCTTCCTCTATATAGTATATGTATATGTATATGGTATGGGTGCGCGAAAAGGCAGTACCAATCATATTGGCGCGTCTATCGACGTCAAAGCAATATATGTATATAGGTAAGCACAGCCAGCGCTGTGGCCCTCGAGCATCGCGAGTGTGTATAAAATTGAATTAAAAATAAGTAGCAGCCGTGCACTCTCACCGACTCGCAAGCTCTCTCTCTCTCGAGCATCGCGCCCCCGCACCTCTTTGAAAAATGGCCGACGAGCGCAAGCTCCCCTCGGTGCCAAAGCAACCTGTGCCGTTTGAACCTCCACCACCCCCTTCGTACTCCCGCACGGTTTTGCAGAATCTCGATTTCTCGCGTATACCTCTCCTTTTGGGGATTCCCCGAAGAATCTCCTTTCGGCAGCTATACCCAGCGCGCAAGACACGAGATCCGGGGCTACATGTAGGATCACCGTATCCGCTGATTTTCAAGCGTATCCCGTTTGTACCTGGCCCGTACATCGTATCGAGTTTCCGACACCGCTGTCACGTATATGTCTTGTATATGTACATGTGCTCTACATAATTGTATAATAGAGCGTTATTGTTATCCGCCCAGCCCCTTTCTTTATTTTTCCTCTCCAAGTTTGCGGTAAGGGTATCGGTATATATGGGGGTTTGAAAAAATTCTATCCAACTCGGGTAGTAATAATAATAAATAAAATAAAATAAGAATGAAAAATCAATCGATCGGTAGAGAGATGATTGAGAGCGTGGCTCGGATTGTGTGTGTCGTAAACACGTACGAGGCGCATGCAGTGAGAATCTTGAAATTTCATGCAGCGTCTCGGGAAAAATGAAGCGGCAAACAACAAAAAAAGTGTGCAGAGGTTGCAGCGGCATATACGTATATAATAATAATAATAATATGTATATACTCGGGTGTGGGTCGTGAGCAATCCTTCGTACATTGTATACGTATACGTGGCATCGAAACCGCACGGCTGTACATTGCGCAGCGACTGCAAAAGGGAAGACGACGACGACGGGGATGACTATTTTTATCATCGTCTCCAGCTCGTGTACGTACACGTATTCAAGCGATTCCACGAAAAATCATCAGTTGCTCACGGTGTCTCGGACAACACTAAAAATGATGTTTTTTGTAGGTGCAGATTTTTTGTTCTTGTTTTATGGAAACTTTTATGGAATTTTCCAAGGAAATTGTTCCCATCTGTATGCAGATAGAAAATTACAATCGATTTTTATCATCAAACGTAGGATGCTGGATTATCAGAGTCTTATTTTGTCGAGCACACCCTCCACAGCAAGATTTATCAAAAATTGAATACAATTTATCCCTCGATATCATCAAAATGAATTTCAGTGGATGCGATTTTTCGCGGGATATTTCCCGTACGGTATATACCTTACACGTAGTTTATTATACTCTCTCTCCCTCGGCTGGCTTCGCATGCCGGTCCAGGCCGGTTGTATATACTATTACGTGCTGCCGATCGGTAAGCCGAGATATCGATTTCCCGCTCTCGCGCGCATCATCCACGGAGAGTTGAATTTGAGCTTTGCTGGCCATCTCTGTACAGTATATACACGTATACGCGTACTCCACTTCAGCGATTGATACTTCTACCTATACGCATATTTAATTGAAATCGACTTTGCGCACAAGCACGTACAGACGTACCTGTACTTTTATTTGTCAGGATGAGCTTGTGGAGGTTAAAAATTTCCAGCGGCAACAGAGGATCATGCGTACTCGTGTAGCTCTGTATCTTGGATAAACAGTGCAAACAGTGATGGCCAGGTATAATCGGAAAGAGATCGAATTCAGAGGGGGATGTGGAAAAAAACGCGAATCGGCAATTTTCCGCGTATTCCGAGCCGCGGTGGACTTTTTTGCGGATCACCAAAGTTTACGCGAGGCGAAAAGCCCGATGTGTGTTACCGGGCGCGCACGTGCATCCGCTTTATCGAATGGCTTTTGCAATTTCGCGTTTTTTCGCGGTCGCGCGGACTAAAAGGCGTCGGAGAGGGAGATTGGTACGTGCGAGCGCGCCTCGGTGGTTCGGGTACTCCGCGACGGTCCAGAGGCCATCGTGTTTCTCGATTTTTCGTTACCTCGAATTTTATTTATATTTTCAGATGAACGTTTCTTTCATGGATGTAATACGTGTATTTTTCGGGGCAAAGCAATGGTACGGTAATGAATAAAAGCTTTCCGAGACCTTTCAATTTCGAGTCATCGGGTTTTCTATTTATAAGAAACGCGCAGATGGCCGATGCAGCAAAAAATAACGAAGTGGCCCGTGCCTCCGAGGGAAATTAAATTTTCCCTTCGCTACGTGTCATATATATATTAAACGTACGCCTCGTGTTAGTTTCATTCGCCAAACTTGATTATCAACATTTAATCGACTTATAAATACAACTCGCGATCGCGCGCTTTCAAACTTTTTTACGAGTATACACCTACGTGCACGTGAAAAAGGGTCATCCACTCCCTTGATAAATCGGTCCCTAAAGAGGAAAAAAAAAAACTCAATTTCACACATCTATATGTATATACACAGTGGAAGCACATCGTGCACTCCACGGAGGAGTAATTCATATGAATTGTAATTAAAGTTAATTTAGCTGGCGCTGAAAAATTCATTTCATCCCTCGTTTGGCTAACTAGCTCGTAACGCGATTGCCATTATAATATTATACTCCCTTTTGCCTCGTGACTTCTGTCGTAAATCAACCTCTCGTCGTCGTATTATTCGATCGCGCGACTTTTTCCTCGTCGGAGGCTCAACTCTACTGGTAGTACCGTGTGCCGCCACCGGCAAAAAGTTAAATCAACTTATGTAAATCGAGTTTAATCAGCTTTCGGAGCCGAGAGAATCAGACCTCGCTCGACTTTTCCGGGCAAAAACAAGAGATGGTAACAACAAGTCGAAAGGTACACTTGGGCGTGCGCCCCGAGATAAAGGGGGCCCTTTATTTTATTTTCTTTCCGCTTCGCAGACAACTGTCGAACAATCAGATACACACGATAGAGCGAGGGGCCTTTCAGGACTTGGTGAGCGTCGAGAAGCTGAGGCTCAACAACAACCACATCCGCTTCCTCCCGGACCTCCTCTTCAGCAACATGATGAACTTGAAGCGATTGTGAGTTGGTTTATTACAAATACCTTTTTTTTTTTTCCTTTCAAGGATTATTTTAACAAACCGTCTTGTTTCAGGGATCTCAGCCACAATCAGATCTCGATGATCGGCCAAAAGACGCTCAGGGGGATCGCGTCGCTCAAGCACTTGTGAGACTCGTTTTCTACCTCTTGTTTCAAACAAAGCTCTTTGCGTCGTATATCTTGACTCATTTTTTATGCTAATTGATAACGATGACAATACTTTCTTCGAAAAAAAAAAAAAATAATAATAATAATCAATAGACGTAGAGTATTCGCGATGACCGAGCACTAAATTACGCCGAGGGAAAAAAGAGTAGTACATCAATACCTACGAGCTTTTTTTTTTCGTGAGTTACGCGTACAAAGCAAGTGCCGTGTCACAAAAATCAATAGTACAGGAACAGAACGACGCAAAGCGCATGGCTATACATGTGCCGAATAATTTTGTTACCGTTTTTACCACAGGCTGCTAGACGACAACGAGATAAGCTGCCTCGACGAGGCCGCGATCCGCGAGCTGAAGGAACTGGAAATTCTGTGAGTACATATGTATATATATATATATAAGATGGAGCCCTTTTCACCGTGCAATTTACTGAATTTTCATTGCTCCCCTATATTTCCATTGAAAGGACGCTCAACAACAACAAACTAACGACGCTGGGTAAGGACACGTTCGGCGGACTCGGTCACCTGCGCACCCTCAAGCTGTCGGACAACTCGTTCACGTGCGACTGCCACCTGATCGGGCTGTCGCATGTGCTCAAAAATTTTCCGCGGCAGAACACCCGCTGCTCGGCGCCGGCGCACTTCAAGGGACAAAACCTCGTCGATTTGCAGGTGCGAAAACTTGTTTTTTTTTTTTTTCTTTGTCCCCTGCTCTCTTTCGATCAATCAACCCTCTCCGCATCTCTCTCTCTCTCTTTGTGGCGCATTCAAAGCTAACTGCGTGAAGCGTAGGCGCGTTTGCTTCTTTTGTTTTACCGATCGTTCGAGAGAGCCACGGGGCCTTTTGTACCCTTTTTCTCCAATATCCATCCCGGAAACACTCGATCATCGATTGAAAGCGCCTACGTATACATGCACGTACAGCGATTATTTAACGAAACCCTCTGGACGGGATAATATAATCCGCTACGTAATGGAGCGAGCGGGGGTGGGTGGGGGCTTTGTGGAAAATGAGCCGGGAGAGTGAGAGGTGGGCTTGTTCCTCTTGCTTTTGGCGCGGCTCGGAGGGACCGTGTAAGTAGAAAGTTGGCAAGACAAACGACGAGGAGGAGAAGAAGAGTCTCTTGAACGGGCGCCAGGAAAATTTTTAAAGCCCAGCCCCCTTCCACGGTGCAAGACCGCCCCCCCCCCCCTTACATCGGAACTTGAGATAAGACAATGCCGAGATTTGTCTTTCGGGCGTGGCTAAATCTCCGCTCCCCCGTGTATTAATGGCTAGCCGGAAATGTAATTATAGATAAAATTGCTCTCTTGCGTGCATGACGGCATTTCGCGCGGATTACCCGATTTCAAACCCTTTTGGCCGTTTAATAATGCGTCGTCGTTAACCCACTTTTTCGGAATCACTTACCTCCCTTGTCTTCCTTACCCCGTGGAGTACACATTAAAAACAACACACACGCGAACTTTCTCAAAGACAAGGGTATACTTTTTTTTTTTTTCCCCGCAGCTTTTTCGCGATGAGCAATTTTCAGCTACAGAAGCACTCGCGCGTAAACCTCGTGTGCAAAGAACGAAAGAAAGAACCCGAAGAACGTATACACCTCTCACCTCGTGGTTTCGAGAGCTCGTGCTTTCAAAGTGCACAAAAGAACGTACCTATACGTGTATAATATATACTATTTTATACCCTACCCACAAATATATTTCTCGTGCCCGTATACACCATCATAATATACGAGTCGGTACTGTATGTATGTACCGGTATGCACCCATGTTGTACTCGCGGCGTCGCGATGAGAATCTCCTTTTTCTCTCTTTGCCGGTGGTAGACGAAACACGTATATATATATACATAACAACGAGCGCAACGTATAGGCGAGAGCAAAGAACGGGGAAGAGATGAGCGCAAGGAGACTTGCACGGTGTACCTAATCCAATATGATGTATTGCGCGTATACATATACCTTCCCTATAATAATATTATACACATGAACGTGCACGGCGTACAAAATATATGTATGTACGTATATACTTACGCGTGTGTTTACAGGAGCACGACTTGAAGTGCTCGGGTCTGGTTGAGAAGCCGAGCTCGGAGTGCAGCAGCGAGCCCCAGTGCCCGCATCCGTGTCGTTGCGCCGACGGTATCGTCGACTGCCGCGAGAACTCCTTGACGAAGGTGCCGACTTACCTGCCCGAGGACACCGTCGAGCTGTAAGTCCATATACTTATATATATATATATCGCCCCCTTTATCCCCTCATCCGCCCTTCAAGTGCGTATACATAAATATATTATATACGTATAGGTATACACGAGTGTTCACACGTAGGGGGGGGGTTTTTGTTCTGCATTTTCACAGGCGACTGGAGCAGAACGGCATCACCGAGATTCCCGCCAAGGCTTTCTCGCCCTACAGGAAGCTGCGCAGGATGTGAGTGTTAACTTATGTGTAACATGCAAGTTTTTATACCGTTGCAATATCGAGAGCAACGCTTCGGCAATAAGTATATACTTACATGTCCATGGTCGACTCTTGGGCATTTGGGATCGATAAATCCGAGTTGTCGCCTTTTTTTTTTTTGCCATTTTTTCAAATACCCGTACCTTGGCTAGGCCAACAACGGGTTATCAATTTTTTGGTGCGTGTAACGCGAGTGCCGCAATTATATTGTGCAATTGAAAACGCGCTCGATAAGATTACGAGCTGCTCCCGAAACCGGTACAAGATTAACGCACGTTTTGCGAGGAAAAAGTAGCTTATTAGCTGAAAATTAATTGCCCAACGGCGTCCAAGTGGTGCATAAAGAATTTTTCCGGGAATGCGTTGGCGATAATACGCATGCAACCGATGTGTTCTTGGGGGAAGGGGGGGGGGTGGGAAAAAAATACCACCTGTACGTATACCTAGTATTTAGTGGAAGTATCGAGTTACAATGTGCCATGTGTGCCTTGTCTTTCAGCGATTTGAGCAACAACAAGATCCGGAAAGTGGCAGCGGACGCCTTCCACGGGCTCAAGTTCCTCGAGTCACTGTAAGTGATCGATAAAGTTGAACTTTATCGATGGAAAAAAAGCAAATGAAATAAAACGATGCATAAAAACTAACGAGAAATTGATTTTTTTTTTTTTTTTTATCGTAGCGTGCTCTATGGCAATAAAATTGCCGACCTGCCGAGCAAAATTTTCCAAGGCCTCACGAATCTGCAACTTTTGTGAGTATATACGTGCACACGAAATAACCGATACACAATGTAACATGTCCTATACATAATATGTACGTACATTCGAGAAAGTGCCCTGCACCGGCCGTATACTAATGAAGCCGTTTATTTTCGCTTCTCCCTCCCATTTCTCCTTTTCTCTCTCTCATAACCGGCTGTCAAAGAAGTTGATTTATCGCCGCTTCCCTGAAAAGTACCTTCCCGCCTTCCTTGCCTCCCTGACAGAAAAAAAAAACAAAAAAAAAAAAAACCGTTTTCAAATACTGCTCCGGCAGACATGCTCCCACGAGCGGTAACACCACCATCAGCAAGTTATTTATTTCCATTTTCAACAATAACATATCCTCTTATATTTTCGCAGACTATTGAACGCAAACGAAATATCGTGCATACGTACGGAGCTGTTTCGCGATCTCTCCGGCCTGACGCTCTTATCTCTCTACGACAACAACATCAAGTCCCTGAGCAACGGGACCTTTGCCAATCTCCGGAACATCAAAACTCTGTGAGTACACACGTCGCATTGTACACGTATCGGAAGCTCCGATCAAGTGCAAAAAGTGCGCGAGGGCGACCTTTTCTTGTTGCTTGTTTTCTTTCGAGCTCCCCCCCCCCCCCGATTTAATCTGGCCAATGGGACCGGCATTTGTTTTCCCAAAGCTCGCGTTTTCATTAAAAAACATTCGTCCGTTCCACCGCGAACTTTTGCATCGATTGAAAATGATATAGGTATACCGTGGCAGTATAGCTTCTCGTCGGATGGCGCTGCAATTTTTCGAGATCTTTTTGATGAAAATGGTAAAAAGGGAGGGGAGGGTAAACGAAAAACCACTTGACAAAAAAAAAAAATACACGCGAGAACATCGAAAAGTGTGTCATCCATTCAGACCGTATCCCCCGAGTCTGTCGCACATGCATTGAAATTCAAAAAGGAAACGGCTTACAGCCGTCATTAACCCCGCGCCGACGGAATACACTACGTACAATATGCTTTACCTTTACCTTACGTGTATAGGTGTAACATACATATATGTATGTGTATGCACACAGAAGTCGCATGTATAGCTCGTGCAAGCGCAAGATCGCGTGTAATTCCGCTGTCGCGCCCACTTGTCTCTCTATTTGCTTTTCCTTTGCTTCTTTCTGCTTGAAAAAGACGTTGCCCTTCTCTCTCTCTGTCTCCCCCTCGTACTTTTTTGCGCGTATGTGTATATATAATATACGATTGAAAGCACACGCAATGCACCACACACATGTTCTACAACGTGTGCGTATACGCGTACAGGCACTTGGCGAGGAACCCCTTCATTTGCGACTGCAACCTGCGCTGGTTGGGCGAGTACCTGCACAAGAATCCGATCGAGACGTCGGGCGCGCGCTGCGAGTCACCCAAGAGGGCCATCAAGCGCAGGATCGACAACATGCGCGACGACAAATTCAAATGTAAGGGTAAGCACGATTTCTTTTTTTTTTTTTTTCTTCTTCTTTTTTTCATTGTACTCAAAATTTACATTGTCATTGTATATTATATTCCTTTATTAGTGCAGATAAATTATGCACACTCGATTGGTTGAACGACAATGTCGATGATTGTACAAAGCGACGAGAAGGTTCCGCTCTCAAACGCCAAAGTGAGAAATATGACCCCCTCGCTCCGATCTGCGATTTGCATTTCCCGACGTTTAATCATTCCTCGCTCCCATTAGAATTATAATAACTCTATCAAAAGGCCGTTCGCGCGCGCGTCGCATAATGCACGCGCCCGTGGCTCGTGTGGCTTGTTTCAGTAAACATTTTCATAAATATGCTAATCCCGGCTAGAGATGCGCACAATTTTTAGTAATGTTTTCCATCAGTAAGTATGCCGTATCGCGCAAACAGCGCAGGATCATCATCCGCGTTGGAGGCGAGTGGTGCTCGTGGAAAAAAGCTCGCCACGGAGCAGCTCGGCGAAAGCTTTATAAAAGCTCCCGGCCGAATATTATCGGAGCAAAGAGCAAAAGGCTTCGAGTGCGATAAAACCCGCGCACGCAAGAAAATTAGCGGCGGTGGCCGGTCGTGCAATAAACGCAACTCTCTCGGGAGAGCCCACATACGTGTACGACGTTATACAGTCGACGCACGCGACTCAGTCGAAGGAGAGGGGGGGGGGGAAGGGAGGGCAAAAAAAAGCTGCGAGCCTGCACGCGGTTCCGCGATAAATCGTCCGATTGCGGCCGCTCGCGTATATACGGCCTCGATTCGCCTCCGTTCGAAATTATAATCCCCCGGTTTCGTGCGCGCGAGGTGTCCCTCCTCTCGACTCTATATACGTATATATATAATGTAAAATAGAAATATAGGCGTACAACACCTCGCGCGGACGCTCGACTTTCTTTCCCATTATTCCCGTTGCGCGTCGTCTCGCACTTTGGCGCACTTGTTCCGTACTTTGCGTCCCTCTCCGAGCAGATTCGATCCGGCGGGTTCGTGAACATATCGAACGCGCGTTTGTCACGAGAGGCCGACGAGCCGTTTGATATTGAAAAAAATTCGTTTCTTTCTTTTTTCTTTTTTCTTCCTCTCTCGAAGCTCTGCATTCGTCACGCCGACCGGGGAATGAAAGGAGTCGGGCGCGAGGCAGAGAAGAGCGACTCACGGAGATTTATATTTGGCGCTTCAAAGGAACTTATCGGACGGATCAATTTGATGAATCACGGGTTCAAAAAGAGACGAGCACGGGGCGGGAGAATATTTTATAAATAAATTGAGACCGGCTCTCGAAAGCGCGCATCGGCGGCTATTTTTTTTTCATTCGGTCGGTTATTTCGAGACTCGGTCCAAGTGTACCTATATACTTGAAGAGAGGCTCCGAGAGCACATTGAAATGATTAATTAACGCGGCGTGGAGAGATGATTGAAAAAATTCCAGTGGAAATCATTATCCTTCTCTTCTCGAGTTGATCGAACAAACTTGGTCGCGCGCCTCCTCGTCCCTGTGTACAATCGTTCGACGAAGCGAAATTAAAAAAAAAAAATTTTTGTTTTAATAACTACGAGCTCGAGTGCAAGAGATAAAAGTTTCCCCATTCAACGAGCTGTTTCTGCATATTGCATACAGTTTTAATGGAATATATATATATTCTCCGGGTACATTTTTTTTTGTTGGCTCTTGAATATGGAAAAAAACCAAAAAAAACAGGTGACGAGGAAGTCCTGACAAAGCGGGCGGGTGAGTGCATACTACCCGGACCCTGCCCGGCTCACTGCACCTGCAACGGCGCGACTATCGATTGCTCCAACGAGAAGCTCACCTCCGTCCCGAAGGACCTGCCCATTTACACCACCACACTGTAAGCGATTGCCCCTACGTTTTATGTCCCACCACGTCCAGAGCGAAAAATAATCATCGATGACTTTTTTTTTCTCGCTGAAGATTACTCAAAGACAACGCTATCGAAAAGATCAAGGCGGAGGGGATTTTCGAGAAGCTCCCGGAACTCCAGCACCTGGACCTCACGGGCAACAAGATCTCGCGCATCGAGGCTAACGCGTTCAAGGGGGCCCACAAATTGGTGGATCTGTGAGTATAGTTTTCTTTTTTTTTTTTTTTTACCNGGAGTGATGAGCCTTTTATTGCGCACTCTTCTTTACCTTTTTTCACGCTAGAAAGGTTCCATTTACCCTGTGTACGGTTCAGTGCACTTGGCCTTCGTTGAGAAATATCCGCGTGTACATAATGTCGAAAAAAAAAAAAAAGAAAAGAAAGAAAGAAAAAAAATATACCAAACAAGTAAAACTTTTTCAGACATCTGTCGGATAACAAGCTCCGAGAAGTCCACACGAAAATGTTCACCAGCCTCGCGAGCCTCAAAAACCTGTAAGTATATATCTACCTACCTATGCCTATACACGCCATTAACGAGCCAGTCTCACACGTACGAATTTTCCTTTTCTTCCGCCCACGCCCGTAAAACCAACGACAGGTATCTCCATGGCAACGCGATCACTTGCATGATGAACGGATCCTTCGACCACATGCCCCACTTGCACACCATGTAAGTACATTTGCATATACACACATAGGGGCATATACAATAGAGAAGCTCTCGTTAGCCCTTTTCTGGGACGACCGTCATTGTCGACGTCTCCCGTTTCCCCTCGAAATCGGAGCTTCGATAAAATCCGTGTACGCTCTCGAGGGGAAAGGACACTCGGTAATACGAACGTGAAATCGGGGATTTTCGTAGAAATGTCCAGGGGAACCCGCTGTCGTGCAACTGCCATCTGTCCTGGTTCTCCGAGTGGCTGAAGAGGCACGAGGCGGTCAAAGTGACCGGACACTGCCACGACCCGCCACGGCTCAAGGCTGCGGCCATCAACGACATCCCGAGGCACGAATTCAAGTGCACCAGTGAGTACTTTACTCTTATGTCGATTACTTGTCGGTTTGCACTGGTGTATTTTTGTACTCCGTGCACTTGCGAAGCTAAAAATATTTTTTTTAAATCGGTACTCGGGGGATGGCAACTGGAAATCGAATGGAACGAGGATGAAAACTCCGATGATCCTGTGTACTTGAAAATGTGATTTTTATCGTATTTGCGTTTCATTACATTTTCTTTTTTTTTTTTTTTTTTTTTTTTTTTTTCAAAAAATCCTACGTACATTTTATCTAAATTATTTTTCTCTTTTGGAAAAATTAATGAAAAAGTTTCAAAAACTATATGGCATCCCGATGAAAGATACACGGAACAAATGTACAAAGTACATGCCGATCGACTACTCGTTATTTGTTTCCCGAAAGACACGTATTTTCCCCCCTCGATGATCAACACCGGTGTGTCATTAACACCGAGCCGAGTGCAGGGGGGAAACCAACTCTTTTGCCGCAGCCGCGTCGTGCCGATCTCGCCGAGCGATTATTTATATGAATTCGAGAGCATAGATCGGAATTTTCAGCGTATGCGATGTATAATCCACACTCACACACGGGAAGTAACGGCGGAAGGGAGAGGAGGAGAGAGAGATCGGCCGGCTAATGCAGGTTTTATATATACGTACTGCCGAGAGGAGAGATATTCGTTTAAGAGATAACAAGCAGACGTGTATATAGGCGCGTTAGATTTGTCTCGCGCAATGTCGTGCATTAATATAAAAAAGAGCTCCCCTCGGCGAGATAGAGAGAGAGAGAGAGCGTCGTCGTCGTCTCTCGTGTAAGTCGTTATACTGTAATCTTAATTTCTTGCTCCAATAGAAAGTCGCGTGCTCGCCATACTCCTGCGTTTAACGGTATACCTACAGCTAAAGCACACACGTACCCTATATATACACCCAAGTGCATAGGCACCAACGATCTCCGGTTAATTAAGAGCGCGACGAAAGTAATCGTAGTCTTTTTTTTTTTTTTTTCTTCATCGTCCCGCGAATAAAACAGTTTCCACTTATACGTATCACGCGAGCGATTCGACACTTTTTCCTTTCTTTTCGAATTACCACGTATGAATGAAAAAAAAGTTACAGAGCAGCGCGATGTTTCGCGCGCACGTGGCATGCATGTGTTCCGTAACGAGAGCTCTCCATGCAAATTCAAACGAGACCTGATAAAGCGCACCTTCGCCTCGTCCAGCTATATACAGGGTACGCGTGTGTATACTTATATACCTATCGTGACAAACAAACAGACACGCGCGCCGCAAACGTCGACTCGTGTAATATCGCAAAGAGCAAAGCGCTCGCGCTTAACGAAGCCGAGTGAACATTTGCCTATGCGTACATAAACATCGAGAGCGTTTTTTTTTATTCCTTCCACCGCAAATCATCGGCGCGCGCCTACAGCAATATCCGTCTCCTCGATGCTCGTTTTACCCCGCCGCCGCACCGATGATTGTGCGTTGATCAACGCGTTATTGCCCATGTGCATGTACTTATTCTAGGGAGAGAGAGAAATTTGCCCTCTCCCTCTTGACTCCCTGTTCTTTTTTTTTTTTTTTTTTTTCTTCCATTTCTTTTCTTTTTACAAATACGATACAATAAGAAACGGCTCGAGTGTCAGCGGTCGGCTCTTGCGCGTGTCGCTGCACACGCCAACCGTAATCGCGTAAAAATCTTTTACGAGTTGGTATACGAGGTACGATTGCTCCCTTTTCTCTCTCTCTCTCTTTTACCCTACATATTGTACGTATAGGTACACCTATAGAGGTTCTCTTGACGTTTATTGGCTTCAACGTGTACGCTTCGGCCGCGCACATCAACGCGACACTTGGCTTATCGATGAACAAACGCATCGAATAATAATTGTATACATGTACCCGAGTAGTCATAGGCGTATGATACGTGTACGAGACTTAAAATAGGCAAATAATAATAAATAAATAAATAAATAAATAAATAAATAAACAGGCGACAGCGTGGGCTGCCTAGGCGACGATTACTGTCCGCCCCAGTGCAGTTGCGCGGGCTCGGTGGTGCGCTGCTCGCGCTCCCGTCTCACGGAGATTCCTCGCGGCATACCGCCCGAGACTACGGAGCTCTACCTCGACGTCAACGACATCAGGAGCATCCAGCCCGAGAGGCTCGCCCACCTCACCATCCTCACCAGGCTGTACGTATACCATACATACATACATACATACATACATACACATATATATACACATGAATCAATGTGTCGTGTGTGTTTTTTTCATCACCCGTACAGCTCGTCGATCCAATAATCTCTATCCGTACATATCTGTACGTCCTACCAGGGATTCTCGGCATTTTCCAGCCGCTCTCCGGTATACCACAGAGCTATATGGTTCAACGCGTACGGATCTTATACGTATATGTTATATCCGATACACTCGCAGTCGATCGATGAATCTCTATCTCTCTCTCCCGTCCCGCTCGCCGATCGTCCTTGTTATTCATTCTTGCATGCGCGGCCCCGAGAGATTCATAACCGAGTACATACTATATTATCTGTTGTGCAAGACTCCGAGGACGGAATGTCGTCCCGATTATTGAGATTTATACCTTTTTCTTTCTTCCGATCCCATCATGTATAGAAATGTGTACGACGATTCTCTTTTTTTCTTCTTCTTCTTCATTCTTTCATTGAGAATAAGCAGCGAAACTCTACAATCATGCGTACTACGTGTGCTAATAATGGCCCTTTTTTTTCGCTACCATTGGCTTACGCCATTAATGGGCACGTGAAACCGAGACAATTCATCGTCTGTTGCGTCTTTCGTTTTTTTTTTTTTGTTTTTCCGGGGGAAAGCCGCAGGGAGCGAGCGAGGGACCATATTCGGACGAAGATTAATGATTTTTCCATTGAGACGCGGTCAAACGATTTTATTGCACGCGGAACAGGCTATAACGCCGTGCGAGTATCTTGTGCACACGCATGGCGATGATGACGCGTGACGAGCGATTTTTCAATGATGTATGTACCCCTGACTTGCGGCTCATACGGTGTCACTGCAGACCCCAAGAGGATGAAAGACGTCGCTGCAACGCGTGCCGAAGAATTTAATGATAATAACAACGAGTGTACATAACGCAGGGGGTTTCGCGCGCAAGAGAAAACACGCTATAGTTTCGCAAGTCCCGCGCGTATATACCTAATACCTAATACTTTAACCGATCGTCTCTGTGTTCGCGAAGCGGACGAATAGGGGTATAGGGGAGCCTCGATCAATGGCCGATTGGTTGTTACGTATATTGGGTATGAGACTCGTGTATAAGTATGTAATATGTGTGATGTCGTTACGCAAACGTGCACCGATATAGCGAAGCTCAAAGGGACCATCCGTTATATATTATATCCATGTGTATTTAAAAAAGTCGTTTTTTTTTCCGCCCAGCTAATGGCCCCTACCCTCTGACGTTCTTTCAAACAACTCTCGAGGGTTGCACAACGCGTTACTCGCTAACAATAACAAAAAAAAAAACCGTAGTCTCATGAAATTTTATACATACTGTTACGGAACAAGCAAAGGCGTCTCTCCATTTACGTTATGTGTTATATTATAATGGTTCGTTTCATTTAATGAATTGCAGGGACTTGAGCAACAATCAGATCGGAATGCTATCGAACAACACGTTCAGGAACCTTACGAAACTGGCACATTTGTAAGTATACGTGTAACATACGTATATACATTAAACGTCCTCCAGAAAATCTCTCTCATCTTTGCTTAAGATAAACGACGTTTTGTCTTTGTTTTAACTTTATTTATTAATTGTTTTTTCGTTTCATCATCTGCTTACAGAATCATTAGCTACAATAAGCTGCAGTGCGTGCAACGAGGAGCCCTGGCCGGACTAAAGTCGCTGCGCGTCATGTACGTATACACAGTGGAATTAAGTTGTAATAATATACGTACACGTGCACAATCATGTTTATACCAATAATTGACGATACCTACAAGTACTCGTTTTATAGCATCGTTTACTTGTGATGAACGTATAGTAATGTATAGGACACGCAGATTTGACGCTCCGTTGAATTTCCCAAACATTTATTAACGTAATATTTTAAATAGCGTTGGAACGACAATGGGGTCGTAAATTTGTACACACGGGGCAAGTGATTTTGGAACGTACGTGTAAGTACGTGTCAAAGATAGAGTGAGAGCATCATGTAGGCGCAGGGGGATAGGTCGGGCAATCAATTAAGCATATATATGTGTATACACCTGGCGTAGATGTATATTGTGTGGATTATCGCGTAGTGGATACGTGTAATGATTGCGTATACATGTATGTTGCAGATCGCTACACGGCAACGACATATCGGTCATACCGGAGGGCGCCTTTGAGGACCTGAAATCCGTCACCCACTTGTGAGTATTACGACGACAACGTCTCTTATCAAACGTATACGCACACACACACATACACACGTATACACGCAGTATATATAACGGATTGAGTTACACGTAATTACCTGCAACAGTACATCCCAAAACCTTGTATACACATACGTGAGAGACATACATAGACATACGTATCTCTATGAGTACACGTTTAGGCTTGGGATCACATGTGTATGAATGTAACGAGCCCTGGGCGATAAAGGGCTTGGTTATGCATACATATACATGTGCATAAAGGTATTACGTGCAGAGAGTATGTATCTACACGTACACAGTTTCACGTAATATACGTATATATAATAATAATAATATTGTCAAGTAGAAATAACGTAAGCGTGTAAACTTGTTTAAAGGGCGCTGGGCTCGAATCCGCTCTACTGCGACTGCAACATGCGCTGGCTGGCAGAGTGGGTGAAGCGGGATTACGTGGAGCCGGGAATAGCTCGTTGCGCCGAGCCGGCCTCGATGAAGGATAAGCTGCTCCTGACCACCCCGGCCAACGCCTTCACGTGCAAAAGTAAGCATCACCCACTTACTCTCCTCCACCCCCCCCCTCTCTCTCTCTCTCTGTGGTTATTCTTACTCGTTTTTGCATTTTCACGTTTACCCTTTCTTTCTCACCGGGGTCACGTACATTTTACACGATGCGTTAATGTTAGCTTGGCCTCTGTTTGGTCTGCGGTGCCTTTTGTGTGTGTATACGCTTCTCGCTCACCAGCTGGATTTCTCCACATTGGGTGGATGCCGATTAAATTTCAACGAGACTTTGCTCCCGGATCAAAGCTTCCTCTACCATTCTGGCTGTGCCTTTTAATTTTCAGGACTGGGCCGAGAAAACCCCATTTTTTTTTTTTTTTTTTTTCATCGAGGAAATCGACTCTTTGATTTTTGGCTTGGAAATGCGGGAGCCTTGATTTGCCAGTTTATGGAAACGTTAATTGCAAAATCTCTCTCTCTCTCGAAAAAAAAAAAAAAAAAGAAAAGGTCATCCGTCGCAAGCGGAATCACTCGTTATCGTTTAATTGACAAAAGCCGCTGCTGTCCGGGCACAGCGAGCGCGCATGTATTAATTGATATTTCGTGTTATCCGTGCAAACGAGAAAGATACATGTATACATATACACACCTTGCAGCTTTTGTGTTAATTCGTTCGTTCGATTTAAACGGTACATCGGCGCGCCCAACTGCGAAAAATACAGCCTGTAGGCTTTTATCATCGTCCTGTAGTTGGTTTTCGTTCCATATTGTTCTTTTTTCACTCATTATTTCATCCGACGCCTCGCTCCGTGGTTTTTCCAGCTACACGCCTTTTTTCTCCCTCCTCTTTTTTTTTTTTTTTTTTTTTGCTTTGATTTGCTTGATGTTTTTTTTTTTCTGTTTTGGTGTTGGAATGTAAAACTCACTGGTAATGGTGCAAGCTCTTTCGTATGTAACGAAACCGAAACACTTTTCCAGCTTGGGAGTAATAAACCTTTGCTGCAGAAAAACTTTGATCGAGCTCGATAAATTCATCCTTTACTCGTGTTTGATTGCGAAAAATCTCGCAAACGCATAAAAAGGACGATTAAACGAGAACAGCCGTAATAAATCGCGCAAAACGTATTATTCTTGCATATACTGCATATACAACTTAAATCCATAACGATATTTCGTTGTTAATGGCGCCATTATTGTCATTATGGTTCATGGTCGATCGGAGGGCCTGGATTTCGACGCGATTACCGTCGTATCTGTGCACGTGCACGAGCATAAAGAGATCTCAGTTTGAAGCACCGAAGACGGGAAATAAACGACTCTGGCGATACGCCTTTTAACGTCATTGCGACCCACCTGAAATGCACTAAACGACCGCGCCGACGAAGAACTTGAAATATTATATAAATATACCTACGCCCACGCACGCAAGGAGCACTTGATGGCTCTCTGCACCTCTCATCCCATTTGCTATCTACTTCTCTCTCTTTTTTTCCCTCCCCGCGCGCGCGCCCGATATTTACATTAGCATCGCCCGCAAAAATCGCTAAATAAATCGGATGCACCTGAATTCCCTGATTGAAGCAGAGTAAAAAAAAGCACGGCGAGTCGTACAACCGTACAACCCGCGGAAAGCAAGGAAGCTGCATGTAACGTAAGGTCACCGGACCCGTGGGAGCGAGGAAAAAAAAAAGCCCCTCGTAAAAATAAATTTTCCGCATCCTCGAGCTCCGTCGAGACGTTTACGGGGGCCCGCAGCCGGCCCTCCTCGTGAATTATGCAACGCGGAATTACGAAACCGCGCGTCCTTATAATAACGCGGAGGTCGCACCCGCAGCTTTTTTCCCCCTACCGCGCTACGTTGCACGACTCATAACGTAGGAAAATACCCTCGATCGATTATTTGGCTCGAGCGGAAGGGGTCATTGGGGGAAAGTACGGTAACACGGATGAGCGGTGCTAAATCAATCGGGGCAGAAGAGAGTCGCCACGCCGCCCGTTTTTCCGTGGTACGTTGGCGCCCGGTGTATCGCGATAAGAGCTACGATCTTTTTTTTTTTGCGTCGGTGGCCCGGTGAGAAATAAACTAGCGGCTGATAAATCAATCGAGATGTAGCGGTTTTTTTTCGACCGCGCACTGTATTATAGGTACATTCCCACACATGGGTACCGGCAAGTGATGTGTAAAAGGGGCACGCGCGTACAGCGAGAAAAATTATGGTCGAACCGAGCGTGTCCCACTTATTAGCTGTTTTCGTCATATTTTCCTTGTTTTTTTTTTGTAAATTCAAACATTAGAATCCATTACCGATTTCTCATATCCCGCGTTCTATTTGTACAACGAATTTCAGTTCGAGAGCTTTTAACGATTGTAACGTTTGCTTACGTGGAGAAATGGAAAAAAACGGGATATCATCGTTTTTACTGAAGTATCGGTAAAAGTTCGGTACCATCGACAGATGAAGCAGATTAGTACTCGAGATTATACGTGGAGTGTGCGTCAAAGCTGTAGTTGCGTTTGGCAATTTCCGGAACGATTTTACCCGTAGTATTCACATCATATCGCATGAGACTGATTAGCTCTGACATTCGGGTGTATCCCGAGAACTTTATTTTTAATTCTGTCGATGTACGCATAACTGGTATCGTCGCAATGAAAATAGTTTGCTTCACTTTTCGCGATAAAACAGAGCAAAATTCAATGCGTATACCCTCGAGATTCCTAAATTTACTTGGCGATATTGCACAAAAATCGTACATCCGTTGCTGTACTTGGCAAATAGGTGGAAAGAGCTTGCACGGGTGTTCTTTATGGCACGCTTTTACCGCGTGGCACGTACATTTTCTTTGCTTTTGTCATCTCTTTTGCAGTGGAGCTGTTCATGTACCTACCCCCCAAACCTATTCCGATACCTAAAATCGACTTTTACTTACACGACACCGTTATTACGTGCAATACAGTAAAACTTTTGCTTTGCAACGAATCATCATCGAGTTAGAAAGAAAAAAAAAAAAAAAAAAAGAGGAGAAAAAAAAATTATTATTCCTCCATTTACCTTAATCACAGTAATATCCCCTCGGGTAAGCGTAGATAGAAAGGCGAAAGGAGGGAGGGGGGATTTACGTTCGTGCGCGATATCGGCAAAGTTGAGCCACTTTTTATATTTCCTGGGAAAAATCGCCGAGTAAGGACCCACTTTGCGCAACGATAATACTTCGAGTGCGTATACCTGTATATGCATACACGTGTAAACTTGCAGGACAATCAAATTAAGCTTTTACGACCGGCACTTTGCAGTTTAGTCGCGCGTATACATGTATATATATATATGCACTTATATCTTTGGGCGATAAGGTCTCGGTTACACGATTTAGGAAAAAATCTCTCCTTCCTTCCATCCCTTTCTTCGGAGTCTCGAGAGCACGGCTTTTCCAAAGAATTATCGCAGGGAGTTTAAAAGCCCACTCGTACGGTTGAAAACAAGCTTCTTGAAAAGCGCGGAAATCAGATAAAAACGAAAAGTGCCGTATCCCCGCACACGGTGGACTCGGATTAATCATTTTTAGAAGAGAAAAAGCGCGAGGGTGGAGAAAAACGATGGCGCGTCGATAAAACTTTTCAATCTGTTTTGAGAAAACTCGCCTCAACTTTGCACTAGAGTTGCGCCAGTTTCGCGCGACGGGCTCTCGTGTATGGTGTAAAAAAACGTCCCCCGCTTTATTGAACTCCCTTTTTTTTCCCTTATTCGTGTATCTATATGTGGTAGTTTGTTTGATTGTTAAGTGTGTAGTGTGCTTGGTGTATGGCTGTTGGGAAAATAAAAAAAATAAAATAAAATTGGGCTGTTGGAGGCGAGGCAGGCAGGGAGGCATCGGTCGGGTCACATTTACTAAAATTTCTCTAATTAATCGTAGACCTTTCTTCCGCGCAGCCAAACAACAGCCAGCCGAGGTACTGGCGAAATGCAACGTGTGCTATACTACGCCCTGCCAGAACGGAGGAGCATGCGAGGCGCTACCAGACAAACACTTTCGTTGCAAATGCGCGCCAGGATATCACGGGGACAGGTGCCAACATAAAATTGACGCGTGCTATGGAAATCCTTGCCGGAACGCCGGATCTTGTAAAGTACTGGAGGAAGGAAGATTCAGGTGACTCTCCGTTACTTGACACTCGAACACGTTGTATATCGTACACATTTTTTTTTTTTTTTGTTTCTTTTTCATATGCCGTGTTTTGTTGTTTTGGACTTTTTTTTTTCCTCAACTTTCTCCTGCTTTGCTCCGCTCTTTGGGGAATTAACGAGCAAAAGTCGAAACTGCAGTGTGTAGAGGTATTACGTTTGCGCGCCCTCCCTCTCTCGAGCTATCCCCGGGTTTGTCTTTGCACCCCCGAGTTTCTTAAGCCTATAAGACTGTTTCCAAGTGTACATGTACTATGCGCACACACGCGCTCGCGCGCGTACCTTATCCGAGCGTCTCTCGGATTTTTATTTAACATTTGCATACACAAATACTCTCTGGCTTGTTGGTAAAAAAAGGAAAAGGATAGCTCGTGCTACCGCCGCCGTGTATACTGTCGAGCTCGATTAATGCACTACGGGGCGGAGGGTTGTTGGCTCGAGCTTTTTGTTTCGCTACCGAGGCATTGATTTACTTTTCCCTCCATCCTCAAGTTAGTTTAACGAGGTGGTGATGCTAGAAGTTGGGCATTTTGTACGTGTGTATATTATATATATATATAGGTGATGTCGTTGTGTTTTTGTTGATCGGTGCAAATTGGATGGTAAATTGAAATTCTTTTCTCAACGAAAGTGCCACTCACTGTAAACAGCCGGAGCTTTTTGTATCAAGAAGAAAAAAAAAAAAAAAAAAAAAGGGAATGAAAGCTTGGTTCAAAGTTCCTTTAGAAAAGTAAATCGCTCTTAATTCCTCCGCTCCATCGTCGGCTGCACATTTTTATAATATCTCGAAAGACTTTCTGTACTCACTCTGTGGCTTTTATAAAGGTTTCTCATCAACTCTTTCTCTCTCTCTCTCTCTCTCTCTAAAGCTTTTGGGTCAAGTCTTTTTCCTTTTATAAATACACGTACGTGTATACACATCTTTATGTTTAACATTAAAATGAATATTATGTAGGTCGCCTAAAAGCGAGAATACGGTCACGTGCCATTAGCCGGTCTAGCTTTGAAACGCCCTGCGTGAAAAAGGGCCATTCGTTATATATCTTGCACGCGCAACTGTATATCAAACTGCATGGCAATTGTCAAATGGCCAACGCAACTAATCGCCTTTTTTCGCCCGGCAACACTCGTTTCTGAATACGTATATTATTATATACGCTGCGTATGATGAGAAAAAAAAAAATTTGTTTTCCGATCGCCAACTTTAGTTGCAACTGCGCACCCGGATACGAGGGGCTCCGATGCGAGAGCAACGTCGACGACTGCGCGAGTCACAAGTGCGTCAACAACGCGAGCTGCGTCGATCTCGTCCAGGCCTACCGATGCGACTGCCTACCAGGATTTACCGGCGAGTACTGCGAGACAAAAATACCCTTTTGCACAAAGGAACACAATCCTTGCAAAAACGGAGGCAGATGCGTCGACCACCAGAGCCACTACAGCTGCGAGTGCGCGAGCGGCTTCGCTGGTGCCAATTGCACTGACAACCTCGATGACTGCGATAATCATCTCTGCCAGGTGAGGTTACTCTTTCACCCAATGTACATAATATTTAATAATATTATATGTCCTTTCAAAAGCGGCATTGTTTCGTACCCATATGTACACAATATATGTTATTACTTGTATTTTCCGAGCCAACTCAATTATTTTGTACCCTCCCCTCCCCCTTTATAAATAGCACGCGCGCTTGTATCATCGATTGCGAGAGCACGCGTATATACATATACATTATGGACAAAAAGGAAATCCAACAAAACAACAAAAGGCCTCTCCCCTTTCGCTGCCTCGAGTCTATGTTAAAATCAGCGGGGATTAATCTGCAATGTTCGCACGAGCCTGTAACATGCGCGGGTACGGATCGATTGTCGGAGAACATAATCCCTCGAGAGAAAGGGAAAAAAAAGGAGAATCTCCCTCTGGCAGATAAATTCCCGAGGACAAATGAGCAGTAACGGAGGAGGATTTTCTCGAGGTGTAAAATCACGTTGGTCAATCAGCATCAATGTATACCTTTCTTTTTGTTCGCTGTAAAAGCCAACTTGGCCGCACTATATCCCCCCCCCCCCGTGTACACGTATTAAATGGCTTGTTCGTCCTCCACTCTCTCTCTCTCTCTCTCTGTCATTTTAAAAGGCTCACTCGACGTAAGCTACTTTAAAGCTTGACCGGTGGTAAACTTTTACACATAAAATCACTCGACGCCAAAGCGCGAGAGTGAAAGAGGGAGGCTGGGGGGGGGTAAGAAAGATATACACCGTAGGATATACGAAGAGGAAAAAAAGGGGTGCAGCCGGTCTCTCGTGCACCCAAGTTGGCAAATAAGGACGTTACAACAAAGAGCATCGAGATTCCGCCATTAAATCTATTAGAGGAGGGAAGTCCTCGCGCTACGCGATAGGTATAAGCTGCACGGCTCTGCGGAAAGATTGAGGTCAACGGGCTCATACATATATAATATATAATATAGGTAGATGAGTTGTACACACGGCCTGCTTCCACATGAAGCAATGCTATACGTACCGCGTTATATGTACAAATATATTTACCATGTAGGTGTGTGTATGCATTGGCGTGCTTTGCGGAAGACTTTCGTTACCTCGGTTAGCGGGTATATATACTTACACGCGCATCTGTGTAGAGGTTTGCAAAGAGGATCGCGGTGAATTTGTTTTGCTCTCCACCGAGGCAATAAGTGGCGCGTATAAGCTCAGCGTCTATCGATGGAAAAACAAATTTCCTCTTTCTCTTACCTGCAGGGAACATTTCAACACAATCGGATTGAAATAAATGAAAAAAAAAAAAAAAAAAAAAAAAAAAAAAANAAAACCGTTATTACGGCTAAACGAAAATGAAAAATTATTGACAAATATTTTCATCGTACATAATAACAATAATCACTATCGATTATAATATATTGTCAAGCTAACCCAAATCGATTTCAAAAGGATTTTTGAACGTGCAGAGAAAACTGTGAAATTGATATTTTAACAAGCATGGAATATTTAAAACCACTTGCTCTCTTTTCGTCAAACTTCGCTCGGAGAGCTGCCACTCCACCGCCGCGCCGCAGTGGCTCGTCCTCCTTCACTGAAAGTAAGAATCTGGCTAACACCGCGAATACAGTACTGCTTGTTTTACCGGGATTTTATTATTATTTGGCTGCATACAGATTGCTATTTTTTAAATGAAAATATAAGTATTGAACAACAACATGAGCAAGTTTCAGCAAGATCGGTTAATAATTAACGGCTGATAAATTGAAAAAAAAAAGTCATCTTGGCTCCTGATCATGCTACGTCGTATTTTTGTTTTTTAATTTTTATTTTTTTAAATGTATAAAAAAAAAAAGCAGCTCTTCAACAGTAAGAACGCAAATCCTCAAGACGTTTAATTAAAAAAGTTACACAGTTTTATTTGTGAGTCAAAAAGCAGTGTAGCTACAAAACTGTAATAAAATCGATGTAAAATTTTTAAAAAAATTCCAACGGCATACAAAACTTTAATAGTTTTTTTAATTTTCTGGTATAGTTTAACAGGTCTAACTGTTTTGTACAACAGTAAGGACATTTTGCAACAATTTCAGGAAATCTCAAGCTTCTGGGTATTATTGTTCTTGAAATATTAAATAAGTAACAAAGCACATTTTTTAACTTTGAACGCTACGTACTGTTGAACAAAAATGCTTAGCGTCCTCTACCTGGGCTTACTTTTGAGATTATTAAGTAAGAAATAAGAAACTTTATAGGTATATGTTTCAAAAAATGCCCAGAAAAAGTGATATAAAACACATCGTGAAAAAATTTACTTAAATTAATTGAAAAATGAAGCACAACATTTACAGAGTGCGGGTAACGATAATCGTGTGCTACGGCAAAAAATGCTTAAGAATTAATCAAAACATTGCTCCCGCCTGGCAAATGCAGGCCAAAATCTCCGGTGTCTGGTCTAATAGATATGAAGCTGACGATCATCTAACAGGCCAGACCCGTATGAGATGAGATGTAACCTTAATTTTGTCGCTTCCATAAACTATATTTGTTGAAAAATACAAAATCACCAAAAACAAAGTTTAAAATTTCAAACAAATGTTATTCTAAAACTGTAACATCATACTAACCTTATCGTTAGGGTATTGAACTTTTATTGTCTTTAGATTGGTCCTTTACCAGTCATCTTTTTCGTTTGTGCAAAAAACTGCTCACCTGTATACAGCTGATATATTGATTTGCATAATCTTACATATGTACATTTTGTGCGTGTGGGCGCGTGTGTCTATGTATAAAAAGTAACTGTTGCAAACACTACGTTTTTTTAAGATGCATAATAATATTATTGGATAGTTATGTGGACTGTCAGCACAAGTATGAGATCGTCGTAAAAACCCTTGCAATTTTTTTTTCAGTATTGTCCGCATGAGTCACCACTGATCAATATTTACATATGTATGTATGTATATTTTTCCGTTTGATTTGCAGAATGGTGCTACCTGCATCGATGGCATAAACAATTACGCTTGCAAGTGCGCACCAGATTATACAGGGAGGTACTGCGAAGTTGCACCATCAACTGCCTTACTATACCCTCAAACTAGTCCGTGTGCTCATCATGACTGCCAACATGGTGCTTGTTTCCTACCATCGCCGGGATCTGGAGCCGATTACCTGTGCCAGTGCCATCCTGGCTACACTGGTGAGCTCCCTTTGCTGGGTATATGCTATATGTATGCCAACAATACTGCCACGAACCGATAAATCCACCTTTTATTTCTTAATTAAAATCCACTATTTGCATAAAATTAATATATATTACAAGGAGCGCGTGATTTTTCATTCCCTCCCCCCTTTTTTTTGTGACTCGGATTGTTGAATGACCGAGGAGGAGGCGACTCGGTTCTTTAATTACATTCAGGGGGATGTAAAGTGCCTTCGTTGCTCCCCCACCGCGCATTACCATGCAAATCGCGCGAATTCTTAAAGCCTCTTCCCTTCCTTGATTCGCCACTCCCCATCGGCGCGATAATTGTCTCTGACCTCGCAGAATTCCGCCGATCCTCGAGTTCGGCCCAATATACCTAACTAAAAAAAAAACAAAGAGACCGAATGAATAAAAATTGCCTCGGTGTGTGGCGTGACATTTTTTTGTTTCACATCGATTACACGAGATATACTTACGCGTTCATACGAACTATAGTATAAGTACACTTGAAGCAATACTCGTGGCAAGCTCTCTTTCTCTCTATCCGGAGTCGGATCAAAGTTTTTAATTACGCCCCTCGAGGTTTCTCTTCCCACGGCTTTCCTCCGATCGACTTTTTCCACGTAGGTATGAGTTTACTTCCTTTTCCTTTTCTCCGCTGGTCCAAGCAATTTTCAAAGGACCGGGCGTTTATCTCGAAATTGACTTTTCGACGCGCGCGAGAACGAGAAACTTGGCCGAGAGAGGATCGAGCCGGGAAATAAAAAAAAAAATAAAAAAAATAAAAAAAACCCAAGATCTCACCTTCGGCCGGTCCTGCGCGCGTGTATACTGTGCACACGTTCACGCGGCGCCCTGTCAGCGCGTCCGGCAAGCTGCGACTGCCGCCGCGTTGCCCAGAAAATTGACTTTTACCACGGAGCTTCCGCACCTCTGCACTTGTATACGGGGCTCACACCACTCTTTTCCCTTTTATTCCTCGCGAGAAGTCACGTACTTACTTACGACTTGGGGCGGGAAAAAAAATTTCGCCCACCCCCCTCCCCCCCTTTCCCGAAGTGATACGCACGAGGGAGAAATATAAATAAAAATACACGTAGTTGTGTAGGGAAAAAATGTTAGTAATGATAATATTAATAATAATAATAATAATAATAATGATTGGGTTTTGATAAAAAAAGGCAAGCGGTGTGAGTACATGACGAGTCTGAGCTTTATCGATAACAACTCGCTGGTCGAGTTGGAGCCACTTCGCACGAGGCCCGAGGCAAACGTGACGATTATTTTTACAACGAGCCAGGAGAACGGAGTACTGCTTTATGATGGCCAGAGCGGCGAGCACTTGGCCGTGGAGTTGTTCAACGGACGCGTCCGCGTCTCGTACGACGTGGGTAATTACCCGACCTCGACGATGTACAGCTACGAGCAGGTGTCGGACGGCAAGCCCCACATGGCCGAGCTCATGGCCATCAAGAAGAACTTTACCATGAGGATCGACCGGGGCGCGGCGCGCAGCATCATCAACGACGGGCCCAAGGACTACCTCAAGCTAACCAAGCCCATGTACGTCGGGGGCGTTGCCACGGATACTGCCACCGTCGCCTTCACCGAATTCCATTTGCGCAACATTACGAGCTTTCGGGGTAGGTGTATAACTCTCTCTCTCTCTCTCTCTCTCTCCAGCCATCCATCCATCCGTCTCCCCTTATTCTTACGCGAGTTGCCACCGCCACCGCATAACTATATACGTTATTGACTCTGTGTGTTATATACACCCACCAATCTACCTATACCTACTGCGTCTGTCGTCCCCCTTTCTCTGCTCGATTGAATTTTATCATTGACGCGCCGCTGCCGCCGGGGGAGCGCTACAATTGGACCGCCAACCAACAGCGTATCATCTAAGCCCTTGTGCTTTTATTAATAAGCCGCACAAACAATTGTCTCTCTTTTGGCCCTCTCTGTATACGTGTAATATATGGTGTTTGCCCGAGGCTGCCCGGTGCCAGTGGCAGAGTTTTATTAAAAATTTATGCTAATGCCGGGCAACCCCTCGAGCAGCCTCCCATACCCCCAAAAGTTATTGAAAGCCGGTGATAAAGACGGAGCTGGTGTCGCACTTTGCGCGCGTCTGTTTCATGTTCGCGGCTCAGGGTGCATTTCGGAGATGTGGATCAATCATAAGCTGGTGGACTTTAGCAACGCGGCAAAGATGAGCGGGGTCCAGCCGGGCTGCGGGGCCAACGACGGCAACGAAGACGACGAGGAGGAAGCTGACGAGGCGAACAAGAACGGGGGAACAGACGGGGCCACGGCCGACGCCAACGCGGATGACAACATGCAAGTCGACAACGCCGACCAACACCAGCAGCAACAGCACCTCGTCGTCCAACAGCCCCAGCATGTCCTGCACGAGCATTCGGGTGCGTCTCCCTTCCCTGACACTGTCAATTATAATACTATCTCCAACTGCTGCATTTGCTGGATTTTCTCTAGCTAGTTTTCTTTGGTTTTTTTTTCCCAGATTTCGCGGTGTTGTCCAGCTCGAGCAACATCGACCCTTGCATGAGACACGAGTGCAAAAAAGGCTCGGCTTGCGAGCCCGCGCCCTTCGGCACCGGCTACACGTGCAAATGCCAAATCGGCTGGCAGGGACGGTACTGCGACAAAGGTAACGTACTCGAGGCAAATTGCTCATCCACGCGAGACACCCTCAGGTTTTTAATTTCTTTTTCTTTTTTGTTCTCTCTCTCTCTCCCCCCGGCCTTTTACTCGTACATGGGTACAAAACGCGATGCAGCGCCGACCTGCCGGAAGGAGCACATTCGCGAGTACTACACAGCGAACGGATGCCGAAGCCGCCGACCCGTCAAGCTCGCCAAATGCTGGGGCAGCTGCGGCAACTTTTGCTGCTTACCGCGCAAGACCAAGAGGCGCAAGGTATTCATCATCATTGTTATTATTACCACCTGCGCATTCATTTTTCTTTTTTGTTTTTTTTTTTTTTTTTTTTTTTTTTTTCACCCACCCCATCCACGCGCGTCAAAACAACAACGATCGGGCCCCGTCTTTCATTCAGCCATTCAGCGAACGCGCTTCTACGCTCGTTCAACTTCTGCAGTTCCAATTAACGCGAGATAAACACGACTTGTAACGTCGCTGACGTCTCTTGAGGGAAATTAAATTCCCCTTTTGGCCCTCCCTCCCCAGCCAATCCCCCGAATATGGGGGAAAATGCTGTGTACAAACGAGACTGCGCGTGTATACTTCCTCTGCTCTTCGTGTTTCCAGATTCGGCTGATCTGCAACGACGGCACCCGGTACACCAAGGACGTGGACCTCGTGCGCAAGTGCACGTGCACGCGCAAGTGCTACTAACTCCCCCCCCCATCTCCCCCGTCTCCCTTTCTTTATATTATTTCCCCTGTATAACGTGTACGTCTAAAGCGCCACTCGACGAGGGGAAAAGGAGAGACAGCAGCCGGATCTCTTGGTGCACTCCGAAGCAGCGTTGTATAGCAGGAGAGGAAGTCGAAGCAGAGGAGCCAGACTAGCGTGAAAGGCGAGCTTGCGAGATACAGTGGTCGTAGCCGCGGAGGGAAGAGCACACCTGCGTCCCGTGCTATATACATACGTATACATGAGAGCGGGAGCGAGGGTGAGGGATAAAGTTTCGTCGCTCGGTGCATCGGCAGCCGGATGGGGCGTGCAGATGCTCGCGGCTCGATACGCGCATTACCGGGCTGGTTAAATCCTTACAGCTCCTGGGCTCCGCTTGTACGCCATGTACCAACATCCCCGGCTGTGCTGCTTGTACTTGCACGCGACGTGCCCCACACATATACATATATATATATATATATATAACATATATGTCCGTGGGTGTCTCTGATACTGCGCGGCTTTTTTCAACCGGAAAAGCTCGTCTTTTTTTTCTGATCCTCTTTACGTGCCCCTCTTGCAATCAAGGGATGCTGACAGAGAAACGTCTTTAAACTATCGGTTGTTTACCCCACGGCGGATGGTAAAAAAGCTATATCGTGCGCGCGAGGGGTTGCAGATTTTTTTTCGCCGATAAATTTTTCTCGACACGTTTACGGGGACGCCCGACGGCTCGTTATGTTATTAGTCGGGGATCGCGATATGGCTCATACATACGTAAAGTCGCATTTGCATAATATTTATGAAAGTGCAATAATTACCGTCGAGCTTTCCGTAGCTCGGTGGCGAGTGCGCGCGTCGCGGTACAATGACGAATGAACGTACGCGCACCTATGCAAAAACCAAGGGGGAATACCGAAGAAGGAATAAAAAAAAAAAAAAAAAATCAACGTCTCTCAGACCGTGTGCAGTCTAATGGGATATTGTATATACGTGTGCGCGTCGCGTGCAACAGCAGCGGCAACCCACGCGTAATTATACACCCATACGTGTTACGGGGCCCTCCTATTTTTTGTACGGAAAAAAAAGCTCAGCCGCTTGCATATACGTGCTACAAACAATTACCCTCCGCGTCTACTCTCTCTCGCTCTCCCTCTTTTTCTTCTGTCCTTTTTGGCTCCGCCACTCTCTTTTCCTCCTACGAGTATTATGTGGAAGGAATGCGCGCGCGGTACATTGTATACGCTTGACGAGGGAATGACAGATGGATCATCGACGTCTCCTTTCCAACTCCTCGTGCTGTTTTATCCCCCTCACCCCCCCCCCTCTCTCTCTCTTTTTCTCTATCTTTCATCCCCATCCTCTCTACCATCCGTATATATATGTGCACATTTTCTATTCGCTCGACCGCCAGCGAAATCTGTCGGGGCAGAAATTTTATTCTCAATGTTGGAATGATCGTGATTACGCGACTTATATCATGTTTTATAATAGGTAGTTATCGAGAATCCGAAAATTTTTGCGAATCATCGTGTTTTTCATACGACGGATTTTACAAGTATAGGTACTCTTACAAGTATCTCAAGGTAATGAAACAAGAATACCTTTTTGCACGTTAGCGAGATTTTTTTGAGATTTATCATTGATTATTACTATACACCGTTGGAATTGAATTTTGGAATTCGCGCGCGGGACGATGTAAGTATACGGAGTTTCGTTGTACGGTTGTAAAAGATATTTTGTGAAATTGTACATGCATCATCGCCCGACGATGATACGTATAGCTTTTTTAAACTTTTCTAAACATATTTTATCCGAAAATTATTTATTTTTAGCATTAGACACGGATGAGCCTTGTTATTTTTGACGCGCGAAAGTCAAAAATGAAGAGAGACTCGACATCAGTGCGAACATATAATATCATGTGTTCAACGCGCCGATTTCGCATGCGACATTTCACTGCCCTCTATAAGTACAATATACTTTGCCCCGCTGTTTAACCACCCCCTCGCCCGTGCCGTCGTGCACGCGAGAGCCCGTCTCCCATCAACTATCGACATCTCCGATTCCCTTTTCATACTATAATAATATCCTCGTGCCCCCCCCCCCGCCCCTCTCTCGTATATATGCTAACCACTGTCTACGTAACCGATATTTGCCTGCATGTAACAATATGTGGATTTGCGATTATTAAAACATATACATAAATAATACACACATATATATATATACATAATACGTGCATGTATATTTAAAAGTGCGACAATTCGTCTGGCATCCCTGTACATATATATAATCGACGACGCTTTTTGTGCTCATAAGCTCTGCCCGAGGAACCCATCATAAAACACGTACTCAAGAAGACTAAGGAAAACAATTAAGTTAACGAGTTAACCGTAATAAAAATGTTCTAAGTACAAGTATGTTATAACGAAACACAAACAAAGTTTGATAATAATAGTAATAATAAAAAGTAAAAAGAAAAAAAACATTAAATCGTCGAGTAAGTATTACATTAAATGTAAACTAAAAATTTAACGCAATAACTGTTTATTATCCGACGGTGAGTGCGTGGCCGCCCTGAACTCGAAAATATTTCGTAAAAAAACAAACTTTTTACGGGAAAAAAAAAAAAAAAATGATAGTAATAATAATAAATAAACAAAAAGACAATGCAGCGCAATTTGTGTTCGAGAAACAGAAAAATTCGGGTGCGGGCACGCACTCCCGTTCACTCTCTCTATCTCTCGTGCTAAATATTTAAATGAACCGGAAAAGAGAAACAATGTGAGAGTATTAGATGTTTAAGAAAATTAAAAAAAAACGGTCGAACCACGCATCTATGTATTTATTTTAAGCAATAAGTTTTTTTTTGCTTTACCCTGTAATTACATCGAGACAAATGTCATGTATTTTATTATGATTATCATGTTTAATTATAAATACTATTATTTTCGATACTATTATTGTCATTATTATTATACCGATCGCATACGTTAATTATACCACGTGAGAGAAAATTTATTTTCACTGCTCGACAAATTTCGTTTAAATATTTGTAACGCATTTTTTACGTTGTCGTGAAAAACTTACGTGTCACAATATTTAGTTTTATAAATTCTACGCTCTTCTTTTGCGTCCAAGTGCTAATAGACATCTCACACAGGTGCAGTGTAAAATAATTTCATCGCAATTTTCTTCTACTCGCTGAAAACACTTCATTTTTATATTTTTGTTACGTGATTCAGTTCACAAAAATAGTCATGTTGCTTACATAATAAAAATTCGAAAAACGAATCGTGCGACGAAATTAATTTACTTGTTTTACTTTTAACAGCTCAGTATTTATAGTTTTGTATGTACGTGTATGTATAGGTATTTTTGTTTTCATTTATTTTCCTTTGCTATCCAAACAATTCGATGTAAGGGAAAAAAATACAATGCGTCAGAACCGAAACGAAGATAAACAAGAGTTTTCTCGATTTCATAAGAAAACAGATAAAACATGTACCTCACTGCCAAGGTAGAAGAAAAAAAAAAAAAAAAAAAAAATCCGCTCGCGGACTTTGTAACAAAATCACTCACATGTATAGTCGAAGCATCCTAAGATAACACAGTAGATTGAACGAGAGAATAGAAGAATGAACAATAAAACTACGTGAATATAAATGTCACCTTGCTTTTGGTGTAGGGTGTGCTTGTAAATTCGTCAAAGAAACAGCAATGTTAACGATAAAATGAATAAGAAAATTTTTCAAAGTGCAGGTCTTCCGCTCGTGGGTGCTTCGGTTCTCCAAAATAAAAAGAAAAATGTCACGTGTGCTTCGCGCCTTATGGTATATATATAGATAAATTTTTTATTCGATTAATAAACCCTATATAAATATATTAAATGGCTATAATGTATTCACTCAGCTCAACTGCCCAGACACCGGCCAGGAAGTTTTGTAAAAAAAAAAAAACAAAAAAAAAAAACAAACATAAAATAAAGATTGTGGAATAAAAATAGACAACATAACAATAACATTTTCCGCGAAGGAATTGATTGCACGTTCTGCTGATCAATAATTGTGTGGCAATACCAAATTAACAAAGAAACAAAAAAAAGAAAAATAAAAAAAAAATAAAAAAAAATACCATTTTACTGTAATGTCCGAAAGCGCCTAGCAAACAGTATGGCAAATCAGGGTTAGACAAACGCATTCAGATTCAATGTTAATTAGATTATATTTAATGTATTACTTGTCATTTTTTATTCTATTAATAAATTAATATCTGATAATAAATGACGAAAGAATATTCAAACGTATATAATATATATATAACAGTCGTTAGCTACTTTTTTTATTATCACAAGAGTAAATTCGTATATGACATCACGTGTATTTTTGTTTTCCTCTTCCATTTTCCATATATAGATGTGTACACGTGATCCTACAAACACGTAAACAAGGGCTCATCGGGTGTGACGATAAATAATCTTTCAAGTACACTTAAAAAGATAAGCAATTTTTTTTTTTAATTCTTAAAAAAAATAACTTTAACAAATATCATCAGATCATAACGGCTCTTTGTTCCGTTACAGTACATATATGTTTTATGATCGTGAGGTACACTGCACAGAAGCTAATTGGTTTTTTGTACACATGCTTCCTATCGCACTAACGGAGCTCCATGTATTATTATTATTATTATTATTATTTTTATATTATATTCATGTATAAAAAGATAGAGTCAGCTCGGGCCTGGTGTTGCAAAAAGACGTCATCTTCAGCTGGAGTTCATTTTCGACTGTAGCCCCGACATGAAGTTCGATGCCAAGTTGTCGCCCTTGCGGCGTGACAAGACGTTGATAACTTCGGAACCTGATTAAAAAAACAAAGTCAGAGGGGGAAAGGAGCTTGGAAGCATCTCTCGCCGTACACACCAGTGGCAATAATCCAAAAGTACCATTGCGCATGATGTATATGCATATGCAATTACAACTCGAGAGAGAGAGAGAGAGCATTGTTAACTTTTAAAGGTATGCGTAGCAATGTACACGGTGCGACTCACTTTGAGATGTGGGCCGCGAAAGTTTCAAGTGGATTTGTTCAAGTTGGCCGAATCCCTGGTGGGAGTCCTTCTCGTGGATGTCGCCGAACCGCATGAAGCACTCGGCCATGAATTTCGTTCGCAAAAAGTCCTTGTCTTTCACTTCGAACCTTATTATTGCGTTCTCGAGCTTCCTCTGCTCCGTCGTCAATGGACTGAAGCGCCGACGAAAACGAGAAAACGAGAAATTCCATGGATATAATTATACACGTCCGGCCACCCGTCACTTATTTCACGTATTTTCTATCGATTATACACCACATAGTCTCATTAACGCACGGCCGTTTATTACGCGCGTATCATCGGCTTACGCAACACTCCCGGCTTTTTACTTCTTTTTCGGACACGTGTATGCAAATAAGCGTGAAGACAAAATGAGGACACGCGAGTACTTTGTGCACGAAAAACATGTACAAAAAGTTTAAAAAATAAATAAATAAAAGGTATAAATTTAAGGTAACGAGAGCGAAGGAAAAGGGAGAGAGAGAATAACCGACCCACGGGAATAATACTCGTGGGTAATGATAATTCGACGCCCAGAAGAGGAGGAGGAGGACGGCGACCGGCTGGATTATTTTCTATTCGTCTATGTGTGTTATACAGGTATGGAGTCACGCGACCGGTGCCCAAAGTGGCGGGAGCCGTGCCTATTGGTCGTCTTTGTGTGTGTACAGGTCGCCCCTGTGCCTTCTCCGGCGCTCCGGCAGGCCATTTTTCGTTCTGTACTCTTTGAACGTCGACAACGTGCGGAGGGACGCGCGTCCTCCCTGTTACTATTGTTATTTTTACTTTCTTTCTGACATACGCGCACAACAATCCGGTGGTACCTACGAAGTATCGATTTTTCACTCCTGGATCTCTGCTCGCGACGGCGAATATCAACTCATCGAGAGGATTCCTCGTCTGTTGCAGGTAAGATTACGATTACGGATAGTTAAAAACATTATCGACACCCATAAAGTAGGCCGTGTAATTAAATAATTTACAAAAGTTTAGCCGCAAAAGGAAAACGAATAACAACGTATTTATACTCGGTGAAAGTGTAGTGCGTGTAATATTCGGAAACAACTCAAAGCCCGTGTTTTTAATATCTATTTGGAGAGAAAGTGAAAATGTACGCCAGTGTAAATCACAATATTTGGGAGATGACGCGTGTTTTTCGAGCCACGGTTTTAAAGCCCAGAAACGGGAGAATGACAAAACCGATGTTTTGCTCCTCGAAGCATAAATCTCTTTTCGACCCTCGGATGACTGCCGACTTTGTGTGTATACATACACGCTGTTTTCTCCGCAGTCAGCCATTTTACGCTCCAAACGTAAATCTTGCAAGTATCTACAATAAAAAGGCCCGTAGCGCGTGTTCGGCGCCCGTATTTATACGTATACGTACAGGTACACACAAACAAAAAACACACACGCACACCCACACATTTCACTTGTCAACTAACAAGTAAATAGCAAAAGAGCTCGCTGCGGGTGTGTGCCAGTGCGCATATATACTCACATGTTGAAACTTTCGTCGTAGAGCGGAAACTGCGTTTCTTTCTGAACGCCCGTCTTGAGCGACTTTGTCCCCGCGAAAACGTCCTCGGGGTAGAGGGTGATTTTCACGTAAGAATTACAGCTGCCTGCCAAAGCGAATAAACAAAAAATAAAAAAATGTATAAATATGTACACACGCGTGTCCCACGTACCGTCCGTAGATCGGAGATTCCGGGCGTTGAGTATCTGCATGTTGAGGAGGTCGTTGAAAAAGTACGCCTTGACCGTGAGCATGCCGTGGGGCTCGTTCTCGATACCCGACTGTTCCTTTAGCCTGTCCAGGTAGTAGCGGTGGATGACCTCGTTCGTCTCCATGCCGTAGAGCTTCAGGGTTTTCTCGATGCGCTCGAGCACCTGGACGTTCGGCACCTCGTTGGTCCCGAAATTGAAGAACTGTATGAGGGCCTGCAGCGTTTTGTGCAGACTCGAGTAGTAAGAGGGCGGTCGGCGGCGCTGGACAAATTCATTTTTTCTTAATGAGTTGAAGAAAAAAGAAATAAATAAAAACTCACCTCCAAGTTACTGTCGACGAGCGAGGCCAGAACGGCGGCCATCAGTTCCCAAATGATGACCAGGATCCTCTGGAAGTTGTCCTTGTTGAGATTGTCGTGCAACGTTATGAGATTCTGGTCCAGGTACTCCATAAGCTTGTCCATCGAGTTGCTCGACGAACCCGACAACTCGGCGCCCTCCATCAGATACCTGGTGCACCGGCACACGTGAACGTAGGGAGAAGAGAAGAATGGAGGAAAAAATCGGCTTACCGATCCATGGCGGGCACCATTTTCCGCGCCACGCTCTCGAGCATGTCGTCGATCTTGTTCTTCATCGTGTCCTTGGCGTTGTCGATGATGAGCTGTAAGGTACGATTGCACCGATCGGCGTCCTGTTGGCTGAGGTTCTCGGCGAGTGCCTCTATGACACTACCGAGCCCGAGATCCTTGGCCAGCGGCTCTATGGACGTGCGCACGTAGTCTATGTTGTTGATGGCGTAGCACCAGGCCACCGACACGTTGAACTGCCTGCCGTAGACGTTGGCCGGGCTCGCCTCGTCCTCCTTGCGCTGCCTCTCCTCCGCCTTGTTGGCCATGCAATCGACGTAGACGATGCAGCACTTGCATATGTCCTGCAAGGGCGCGTCATTCGTAAAAACATTGTGGTGACAGAGACGTCGATTGGCTCGTTCATAGGAAAAAAAGGACATGTTACATCGATGATCTTGGCGACAAAGGCGTAGGCACCCTCGGTCTCGGGCCAAGCCAACTGGGTCCAGAAGACCTTGATCTGGTAGAAGATGGTGAGGGCGTCGACGGCGCTCGATGTGTACTGGACGCTCGAGTCGACCGGCTGGAGATTGTCGAACTCGACCGCCCGCTCGATTCGCTTGATGGCCTTGTACGCGGCTATCTCGAGCCAATGGGCGACCCCGTCCTGGAACCACGTGTAGTAAGACTGGACCTTCATGTCCTTGAGCTCGTCGGGGCAAAAGTTTTGGCCGACCGCGGCGAATCTTTGTATGGCCAGGTACAGCTCGAACAAGGTCATGCCGAGGCCGAGTTCCGGGTCGTTCGAGCCATCGAGCTCTATCCTCTTTAACCTGCCGCAAATGTCCTCGATGATCACCATGCACAGGCTGCTCACGCGCTTCTCGTACGCTATGTACAGCGTCTTTGTGTACGGAAAGTTTATCGTCCTGCGAAATACAACAATCGCCATTACAATTATCATCGACTCGTTTGTGACGGTGTAGTATGGAAAATTACAACAACAACCAACAACAACAAAAAAAAAAAAAAAAAGACGCACTTGATGAACAATTTCTCGTAGAGCTCGTAGGCGCGTTGCAGGTCCAGTCTGACCAGTTGAATTATTTTAATGTGGTACTTGAGAGCCTCCTCGTCGCTGTCGCTCTCCAAATTGTTGTTCGCCACAATGTACTCGAACCTACAGGTGCGTATACATGTACATACGTATAAGGTTGTTCGCATCTCACCCCCTCCCCCCCTCCTTGGGTATTTTCAATTTAACTTTTCCCCGCACACGTGCGAGCAAAGCGTTAATAATACTCACCGCTCGGCGCCACCTCGAATCACCGCGAATTCCAAGGCTTCGGGTATGCTGATACGGTCGCCGTCTAGAATTTCCGGGGGCAGCCACGAGTACATTTCCAGGGGGAACAGGTTGACGGTCTGGGGCACCTCGAGCGACGACGATAGCAACGAAATCATTCTACGGACAGGATAAATATGGTTTGTTTTTTCTCTTTGCTTTCCTCCTTTGGCGCGTGTACAGCATATATACATACATATATAATGTATTGATTTCCGAAAATGGTAATTTGGACGTGGGCAACAAGTTTTTTGGCGCACGGGTTGCGTAACGCGGAGCTCGGAATTTCAGAGGGGAAGAAAAAAAAGGCACGCATAGGGCACCGGTCGTCGACCCAATACTCGGCATCGCTCTCTCTCTCTACTTACGTAGTGAGGGAAAAAAAAAAAAAAAAAAAGCATCGCTTACCTAAGAATAGCGACTAGTTGCTTCATCATGTGCTCCTTGTCGACCTGCAGCCTGCGTATCTTCCTGAGGGCGTTGAGGCCCGAGTAGAGTATCTTCTTGCACGCGTCCCAGAACTGCAGGGTCTCCTGGTCGGAGAGGCTCCCACTTGCCACGGGAGCAACGAGCTCCTCGGCCAGTTTGAGGAAAACGGCGAAGCTGAGCTGGTGCTCCTGGTGGGCGGCCGCGAACTCGATCCACCGGGCCAGGTTGACGAATTTGGGGCAGAGGCCGCGCTGGACCGCGTGCTGGAGGACGACGACCTCGGCGGGCCCGGACCAGCCGCCCTGCCAACTATACCTCTCGGTAGGGTGGCTCTCGAGCTCGTGGAGCAAGAGGATGCGCAACAAGCTGCGGTGCTCCTGGTAGGCCACCCGGGCGTTGTGCTCGGTGCTAAAAGCTAATCGGAGCTTCACCAGGCCCCGGCGCTTCGGCTTGTTGTTTTTCTCGAGGGCGTACCACATGACGTGGCCCGTCACGGGGATCGCCTGCAGGGGTACACGAGCCCCCCCGATGAACTCGTTGTCGTGGTTGCCGCTCGTCGCCGTTATCGCGATCTCCTTGGCCAGTTTCACGAGGCCCCGCATCCCCTTAACGCTTTTCACTTTGCTCATTTTCTCGGGCACCGACTCCGCCGCGTCAAAGTCCCACACCTCCAGGTGCAGCACATCGTTTTCCGGGTTGTCGAGCGGCCTGTGCAACAACGCGTCGTTTATCAATAAAATATATGTATACATGCACCTGCGCCTTTTCTCCCGGCACTGTATAAAGAGTAGCATGGGTAAAAAGTGGTCTGTCGCCGGGGCGTGTGCGTGACGTTTATTTGTTAAGGGGGAAACAGAGAGAGAGAGAGAGAGAGTTCATTATCTTCTCAAGCGAGTTACGCACATTTCAAAGTGCTCGTGCCAAACGGGTTCCAAGGTCTCGGGCTTGACGGCCGTGTTGAATCTGTGGGTCGGCGCCGATTCCAGATATAGAACGCAAAATGGGTCGCTCTTCCCGTTAGAATCCAGTGGGTTTAGCTCCTTGGCCTCCATCACTTCAACGTTCAAGTGCATCTTGGGTGCCTGAAGTACCACGGACAATACATTTATTTTCTTTTTTTTTTTTTTTTTTTCTTCTTTTTTNGGGCAATTTGAAAAAATATGATTGGCCGATCGTTAGCCAAGATAATAATTTTGTACGGCGTTGAATAATTCAAGCACAAGGTAATTCATAATTTGCCTGTGATTACTGTTATTTTTTCTTTTTTTTTTTTTTTTTCTATCATCATCGTATACTATTATCACCGGCAACGCTGGCATGGCCTTTCGTTGTTTTTTTTCTTTCTTTTTTTTTTTTTTTTTTTTTTTTTTCTTCGTCATCGCCAAACTATAATAGGATGATGAATGTGTACCTCCATCTGTCGCGTTTCCTCCATGACCCTCTGGTGCGTCTCGTCGTCGATGTTGAACGCTTTTTGCAGGTAATCGACGACGTCATCCTGCGCAACTTCGTCCACCACGTCGAAGCCAATCTGGTGCTGGATCATGTACAGCAGGGCTGTGTACAGCTCCTCCACCTGAAAGCAGAGATTTATCGGGTGTTTTTTTTTCTTTTCTGATGTCTCCAATGCTCCAAATCCCCCCCCCCTCCCCCTCCCCTTGCCCTTTAAAAACACAAAGTCGTACTCAAGTAGGTTAATGAAACACGTTTCTACGAAACTAAATTTACGCAAACGCAACATCTTCGAAACGTGAATGGGCCTTGGGTTAATTTTAGCCGAGAAATCGGTATTTAAATCTCTCATTTGCTCGCTCCCCCCGACCATTATCACCGAGTTTCTGGCTCGGTTTTTTCTTTTTTCCTCTTTTTCCTTCGTTTCGGCAAAGTAAACATCACGAAACACTCGTATACGATATATTTATACAACCCATCCGCCACCAGAGAGAGATTTATCTTTCAAAGCAAACGCGACGTCACACGATAACGCCAAGACTCGTCAACCAAAAGGAAATTCCTTCTGGTGTTTTCTAAACACACGTGTGTTTACTGTATACCCCCTTTGTATGTGTGCTTTATATGTATATATATATATACATGAGAATAGAGGGCAATAAAACTCATCGCCTCGTGCATCCTCATCCCAAATGTTCCAAGGTCAATTTTCTGGTCGGGCAAAACCGTTGCAAGACAGAGGATGCACCACCCGCGCACGCGAGCTCGAACACTTTGCGTCGCGTATAACATATACGTGTATACTTACACGTCGGGGGGGCATGTGCGCGCATCGAAAATAGAAGCACAGAGTGGCAATTCAAGATCAATTAAGTTGCGCGGACGTAGCCGGTAGTTAATGGGTGTCGTTTTACCGCTGTGTAATTACACGCTCGATCGATCAAAGCAAGAGCCGGTACTCGTTAAAATACATACACGCATCGGAGTAAAGTGGGGGGGTGGGGGTGTACTGCACTTGCCTCGAAGTATTTCCCACGCCAAGCCGGTGGGCCGGCGATTCGGCTGTGCGGAGCCATCGGCAGGGTGGTGGGCGCTACGCCACTGGGACCAACCCCCGGGTCCGTCACACGGCTCGCTGGACCATTTCTACCTCCGACTACAGCTCGACACCGTCGTCGTGGAACGGCGATGCAAGTGTGCGCCGATTTCTCCAGATCTGATCGGTACAGTGCAATAGTTCTCTCTCTCTCTCTCTTAATATATGTACACCATGCGCGAGTTTGCTCGATCAATGGATTTTTTGTCGAGCAGCGGCTGATTTTCTTCTCCTATTTTTTTCCTCTCTCGTCTTCCCCTTCGCAGTCGAGAGGAGTCTCACGCAAGGTCGGGAGAAGAAAATCGCAAACAATCGATCGCGTTGTCCGCCACGGGTGATTTTCTTCTTCGAACGAATCAAGCTCGATCGGTCGGGTGTTCCGTGGGAGTATTATTCTGTTGGAAATGTTGATTCTCCTCTCGTGCAGTCGAGCGAAGCTAGAAAAATCGAGGCAACTCGGCCTGAAAACACCAGAGGCATCGCGGCCCGGTGCGTTACGAAACTCCGGTACACTTTTACGGCAGCGCACATCCATGTAGCTTTCGGCTACGGAAACTCATCGCCCACTGTCACCGTCGTAAAAATCATGTGTACGTTATAGCGACGGGTTGACGAAAAAGAAAAAAAACGAGAAGGTGAATCCGTGCACCGACCCGCCCTTTCACTGGGTTCTCGGGTCCTTTTTACGATTTCAAGTTCACACGCGCCCGTTGCTGTATGTGGTACAACAAGGCAGGCCGATAGCTGTGCTTCGGCGAAATCCGAGTCCGCACTGCGAGGGGGACCCCAGGAATAGCCACGCCGGACCGTTGCTGTTTCTACTACTACACAACTTCTTCTTCTTCTTCTACTTCTACTTTTCTATCTATATCAAGACGATACCGAGATACGTGTAGACACGGGTGGCGCGCGAAAAATGCACGCGTCGACTTTTCTGTGCTCCTACGCGCGAGCGACTAACGCCGACTGCAAGCTCCCCGTGCACTTTGTCGATGGAAATCGCTCGATCGGAAATTCCCCGAGAGGAACGAAATTGCAAGCCCACCCGCCTATACGAGCGCGTAAAATTTCCCCTTGGGTCGAGAAAATCGGTTCCAAAGAAGCTTTCGATGCGTATGCGACACGGCTCCGTACATACAATATACACATGCTCGAGCCATTATTCAGCGGTATTTCTGATTCCCAGAGCTCATTTTAACGCGTTAGCAAACCGCACCCAGTCTGTCCCAATGCATCATCGCGAGCGCGCTCACCCTATTACAATATACACACACCCCTACCGAGTCGCTATATGTGCGGCACTCGCGAGTGAATAAATCCCGCGCTACGTGACTTTTTTTTCCCTCGATCCCGTAGTCCCGTGACAATATTGTACAAACGAAAAGTAAAACTGCGCAAAGGTTAAACATGAGTTGTTGGAGCGATGACGTGGTTTAAACGTGCTCCTCCTAACCGGCTGTACGTATATAGACACACGAATACGTTGAAAGCTCGATCGAGTAGCGAACGTAATCCGTTCCGTAATATACACCGCACGGGCGTCTGCTGATGGAAGGTGGAGGAGAAGCTGTGGGTGGTAGTAGAGCTTGCGAGAGCTTGCACGAGAGAGAGAGGGGGGGTACATAATCCGTGTACGATTATGGGGCGTGGGGGTGTTGGCACGACGGTAAATAAACGACGGCGCGAGGGTTGAGGTCGCACACCTGATGACTACAGAGTGGGTTTCCTCCTTTGCTATACACTTTTTTTTTTTTCAAGTGGCCGGTCTCCGAAACGAAATCGCCCGGGCTATCGCAAAGTCCAAAAAGATTCCCAACGTTTGCAGCCCCAATCGGTCGCCGATTCTTTCCGTATTCGGCAACAAGACTAGAGTACGGTGATTCTCCACGCCGACATGATGTGTAGTAATGTACGCAAAACACGACTCACCGTCTTTTTTTTACTCCTCACTTGTATGACGATGGGCTGTATTCGGCCATGCGCGTAGGATCGTCTCGGTCGTTTGCGCTCGACAACCAGTCCCCGAATCGACTTTGAGCCTCGCACCGGTATTATCACCGGCAACGCTGGCATGGCCTTTCGTTGTTTTTTTTCTTTCTTTTTTTTTTTTTTTTTTTTTTCTACCGCGAGCCCGAGTGCACCGGGCCGACTGAACCTTTTACTTTGGTACCTTGGAGGCCCTGCTCGCGTGTAAGCGGCATTGCCCACATTCGAGGCGCCGTTTTAACAACCAACCAACCCTCGTTTCATGTGTATTAATGCACACGCGGCAGCCACGTCCTGTGATCAATACCGGACGATTGGTATACGTCGGAGTCTTCGAAAATTAAAGGGTCAAGTTCGCGAGATGGTTTATATCGAAAGTACGTGGCGACGTGAAGAGCTTTCAATTTTGACCTCCTGGTACCTACAGTGGAATATTTCCCTTTCGGTCGATAGTTACGGGCTGTTTAAACTTTGGTGATAAACGCCACGATTTTATTAACCATCATCGAGTAACATTGATTTCCCTACTTACAAACTTGTTTGAAACTAGTTCGGCCGTAATTTTTGATCCAATAAATGTATAATTTGGCCCTACCAGGGCTTCAATTTGCTTTCGTTTATATCCCTAGAGGATAATAACGCATCCGCTCTTTTTGCTGTGCTTTTTCCAGGGTGAGGGTGGGTTACGAGAAAGGATGATAATGGCTGTCCAGAAGATGCAAAGTATAGTCACGTCAATGTTCACCGTCTCGTGATTTTTTCGGAGATTTCAACGTGTATATTATGCAGACGTTGTTGCTTGTATACACGTATACGTATATACATAAAAGGGAACACAGTGCGGGCAACGACTTACACGAGCGGGGGCTGTGTTCGTGCAATGCTCGTACTTTTTATGGATCCTGCGTTCATTAATACAAATGGAAGTATTGAAAAGAACTAGGCTATGAAACATAATTTAATTTTCGTTACTCTGCATTTTCTTTCTTTCTTTCTTCTTTCTTCTTTCTTTTTTTTTTTTTTTTTTTTTTTTTTCCCCATCAGCTTTGAGCCCCCACTGTACATATCGCCCCTTACCATCTTGGTAAATGAACCATAGAGATATTTTAGTGAATAATGGCTGTAGTTCGATATCCTCGTACACCTAATGAGTATTTAATTTGAAATCGTAATAAATAGCATGTATTTTTTATTAAAAATTGAAAAAAGTACGACAGTGTTGGATGATGTAAATTCTAATTATTTTGAAAATTTTAATACAGATTGTTGCGATGAAGAAAAGCTTTTACTGTACTACATCGCTTTAAGAAAATCGTTCAATATATTGTACATATACGTGTACAATTATAATTTAAAGAATAAGATGAAAACACATACAGCATTGTTTTAAAACATTTCGAATGGGTTTTTTTTTCATTTAATTATTAAAGACGTGATTGAATGTTTCGCAAAGATCCGAAGATATATGAATCTCTATTAAGGAAGTTTTATCGTCGATTGCATGTTATTATCTATTTACGTGTACCGCGTGCAAAAAGTGCATGCCTTGCTACGTATAGCGAATCATGTTTTAGTAAACACCGAGGAAACCATTTGAAACTACAAAAAAAAAAAAAAAAAAAAAAAAAAGACCAATTAATTTGTTAAAAAATCTCCGACGTATAATCGAATGAAACGTATCGCGCGTTCTGAGACCGATAAATCGATTTCCCGTTTTCCATCCAATACCCCAGCTACTCCAACTTCCATCAAAGTAGTATAGACTCGGTATAACCAGCCGTAGTCTATATACTGCACAATATATTATATACAGTGTCTCACGTCAGATAGTTTCGGGGCTAAAATCTTGAGTGGCCGTCGTCCCGGCGTGGACTGCCGGTTATTGCGAGCCCTCCCCCGCTTCGCAACTCATCGAGAAACTCGGATCCTTTGACCGTTTACGCGCACACTCTCCCGTATCGTGAAGCAAATTTGCAAACTCGTTAGTTTTTTTGGACTTTGGTACCACTACAACCGATAAAAACGATACCGATATTTCACTGCATAGTAGAGGACGATCTCCATGCAAAGCGAAACGGCCCAATCGTGGCCACGCCAAGCTGTTACATTGGGTCAATGTAGATTGAATACAGTTAACACCGAGTGTAGAACCAACGAGAGCTTGCAAACCTAAAATTTCCTGATGCATTGGATAACTGATATGCAGGTGCTACAATTGTACAAAAGTACATGTATCAATGTTTTCGACTCACGTTCAATCCAACGGACTTTGCGACGACGTTGTACGTGGTCTCTCCATTCTCGCTTTCGGACTCGGTGGAGTCGGCAACCTGCTCCCCCTTGAGGGCGATCTCCTTCTCGGCGTAGAGGGCCTCCCTCTGCTTGGCCACGCAGAAATGCGCCTCGATGTCCTCCACCTCCTCCTTCCCCTCTTGGCCGGTGTTACATGTACCGACGGCCTCCTCGTTGGCCTCAAAGTCACACGGGGGTGTCGCCTCGGGCAAACTTTCCTCGAGCCGCTGCGCCTTGGCCTTGTCGGCAAGACTAGTCCCGAGCTTCTCGAAAAAACTGTTGTCCTCCTCCTGGATCCTTTCGTTGCGGAAGGGAGAAGAAAAACAATGGTCAAAATTGTCACCGCGAGGACCGTCCTCTCTCCCTCTCGAGATGCGGTTCGAGTATTTTTTTCCTTTTTTTTTTTTCCAAACAAGATCTTGAGAGGCATTCTCCCGTTGATTCGCGAGTCTTTGATGGGCGTTAATTGTGCAAATTGCGGCCGTAAACATTGACCGATTGCACGTTGATTTGTGCCTGATAATGACGATGGGAAACAATTTTTTGAAAAACAAAAAATAAAAATCCTACTTGGCCATACGATTCAATACGCAGATCTAGGACTGATTTTACGGGGGGGGGGGGGCTTCCAATAAAAATCGTGCGAAACTCTAGATCCCGCGAGAATGGATAAACCCGCGCGAGGTGAAGGATATTTCCCGCGAAGATCACGGGCAATTTGAAAAAATATGATTGGCCGATCGTTAGCCAAGATAATAATTTTGTACGGCGTTGAATAATTCAAGCACAAGGTAATTCATAATTTGCCTGTGATTACTGTTATTTTTTCTTTTTTTTTTTTTTTTTTTCTATCATCATCGTATACAGCTCTTTTGTAGGAGTATTATTTTTTACTATACGAATGTCATTAGTTTATTAAAAAATATTTTTCATAGATAGTTGATTTGATACTATCTTTGAAAAGCACAAATTTAATACTTTTGCACTTCATAATACTTCAAAATGATAAATAGTTACTCGATATTTGAAAACTAAAATTCACCACATAAATCAACGTGTAATCCCATGCACTGGAAAAACAAGATAAAACGTTTAATTAGCAAATTCAATGTGAAAACTGTCAAAAGTACTCGAACCGCAGAACACCAAGTAAATGAATAACAATAAAATGAGAATTACGTGCGTAGTGTTGTTACAAGCGTACTAGTCAAGCAGTAGACAAGCTTTTTCACTGGCATTTCGATCCCATGCACAAAAAACCACTGACGGAACAATGCAACGGTACAAAAAGCGTTTGATCTCAAAAAAAGCGAAAAAAAACGATATGCGCCTCGCTCGAAAATGCGCAGGTGGAGTACTCGACGCGTCGCTCCTCGGTCATACGTGCGACTAAAATCTCGCTCCGGTATTATTCGCACTTCTACATCCCAAAGCTCTACGCGCCGGCTTTTTTTTTTTCCTCCACTGCCTCGTTATAACGTGATTCGTTTTCTCTTCAAACACCCGAGCATTATCGTCTTGCGATGGAGCATTGGTGCACTGATTAGCGGAAAAAAAACGAACCATTTATGAAAACAAAGATTTTTTCCTCCTACGCCTAATACTCTTGATTAGGATTAACGATATATAAATATTTTTTAATTAACATCCCAAATGTTGAACTGATTTTTTTTTCTTTTTTTTTAAATTTAGATTAATTATTTCGTGCTCATTAATTTTACAAATACTCGAGCCGTTAATTAGACCATCACTAAAATATGTGTAAAAAATTCGTGAGAAACTGACAAACGTATTTTTTTTTATTTTATACCGTGCGTTTTAAGCACACGAGATTTTTTTCTTCGAAATTATTAAGTATAAAATTTATATGTACATGAGTTGGTTTATAAGAACATTTCATTCAAGCTATGTTTTTTAATAATGTGATAAAAATGAATCGTGCACAGTTTCATTAATTGTAATTTTCTTACTCTACTCTTAAAAATATCTTCATTCTGTTGCAGCCGATCAATTAATTTTTAATACTTGAAGAAAATATTGATACAAATCGAGTAATTCCCTCAATTTTTTTTTTTCATCGAATACTTTAATGAATTTTATTCCATGGAGGACTGAAACATGGCTCCAAGATAAATATGCTGTGTGCCCGTTTGGGTGATCTACTACAGTAGTATCGGTAAATATCAAAAGTTTTTATTATAGATTTGAAGTAATGGTTCAAATAAATAAAAATACATTTTTTTTATAACGTTGCGAGCATCATTTAGGAACAAAAAGTTGAGAATTCTTCATCTACTAAAATAATAACAGTATGATGATGTGTCGATGATATGATCCACTTAATACAAGTCGTTACCGATTCATATGAAAATACGTGAGATTAAAGAAGGTTTCACAACGCGTAAATCTCGGTGGATGGCATTTTCATGTGGGTATTACAGTATTCGGATGAGATGTTTACTTCGTTATTCTTATCTACCGTCCTTTTCGCCTGTGATTATATACCTGTACGTAACTAAAAAAATCTTTTGAAAGGACAATTCGGTATCTACAAAATAATACATAAAGTATGTTGATATAAGGCGTTTAACGCGTGCAGTTAAAATTTCTAGCATTAAAAATCGTTTAAGAAACAACCAAATTTGTTTCCTTACAAGCAAATTAAACCTGCGATAGAATATCTCACGTCTTTCTACACTTATTTTTATGACTAGATAAATTTGGGTAAAATAGTTTACATTACGTTGATTCCGTTGTGTCTGAAGCGTTTAAGGTAGCTGTATTGCGTGTTTTTTTAAGTAATAAATTTTTTTCATTGCTTTACTACTGTAATTAAAGTGTACCACTCGTCTTCAACTCCTCAACAATTTTTATGAAATAAATTGGAACTGATTAAAACATTATAACACATTTTACATAAGCATATACATAATACAGACGATGGTATATTGATATTGAACAGTAAATGAATATTTTATTACTTTTTTAGTTACAATAGCAAATGAATGAAAGAAAAAAATTACTAAACAATTTTTATAAACCATAATAATTTAAATGACAAATGTTTTGAAAAATTGTTCAAAAACAATACCAAAGATAAAAAATTAACCGTCAACATCGTCCGATATTATTGGTTTTAACAAAGCAGAAAAAATGAAGTACGCTCGTCGTGTAAGATTTTGCACTCGGTAAGAATGTTTAACGATTCCTTAAAAAAACGCTTGCTCCATCATAAAGTTTCTGTTTGTGCATCGTGTAAATATGTACTTTGGCTGAGTCGAGACATCGTTTCACGTGAACATCGCAGCCGATGATAGTAATAATTATTCATCATAATTAATCACAATGTACTTATTTACTGTTGCCGAGCATCACGAAACGAATAATCGGACATTGCAAAAGACAGGCCAAGAAATTCATTACAGATTAAAACTATCGAGCAAGTGCACGCGTGTGGATTGAAAAAGTACAAGTGTGAGAACGCACGCCCGATACTTTATGAGAAACAGATTGCGATGCAAAGGCCCGAAGGTCATTCTTTTGTATAACGGCGTGTGTATCTCAACGTGTTACTAACTCTATACCCGTACAGTGCGCGCGTAATAGATCACCTAACGAGCGCACGTGCGAATCCTTGATACTGTCATAACGATATCGCACAGTAAATTCATTACCATCGTGCGTTTTTTAAGCCTCCGTGTGTACATTATAGTATGAATTTATATACACATGTCACGATGATGCCCAGCAGCTACATCAGCCGGCACTCTCGCAGCCTCTCGTTAACCCGACGATGACGTTTCTCATGCCTATACCCACATAAATATGTATATATAGGTACACACATGTATACGTACATCAGGAGAACGCGTTTGTATAGGCATATACATACACGGCAGAAGACCTTTCACCGGCATATCGCTATTCACGGATGACTCGAAACACCGAAATAACTCGCCAAGAAGATCTTTACAAATCGCTATACCTACTTTATATCATGTTTTATCGCGTTGCTTTGAACAATATTTACTTTCATTGCAACAAATAAGTAGGTACACCTGAGAATCCAGGTACATGCAAACCGCGATCTGAACTCTATCTATAGACGCGTACACGTTAGTACAATCGCTATAAATAGGCATCAGGTGTATGACGAGGTGATGTAAATATAAATATACGTAGATCGGCGAAAAACGTATAGCAAATAAAATAAAAAAACATCACAGGGACAAGACAAACATTCGTATGGTATCCACACACATAATAATATAGTTACCAAAAATTATCGGATATTTCAATCATGTTAGGAGAGATACCGTCAGTACTGTAAAATAATAATAACCATTAGTGAAAGGGTGCATTTTTATGTACAAAGTGTGGCTATTTGTTTTTATTAACACAATATTATGGGCTACAATGTACAGGTGTACAGGAGCTCCGTAGAGCGAGGGAAGGATCGTTAATTTAACGTAAAAATATGAAAGTACTTGATATAGGTGAGCTATACGTAAGCGTTGAAACAACAACGAAATGAGAGTATTACCTGGCCTCATGGCTACTCCGCTCTTGCGGCTCCTTCATTTTCTTCTCCTGATCGGCAACGAACTTGTGATAAAAGTTCTCCCACATCTCGTCCTCCCCGGTCATTTTCCCTACGAGTTTGTACTTGCGATCGTTGGAAATGAAAAAAAGAAAGGTCAATCGGTAAAATCCCAAATGAATCCAAGCACCAACTGGAACTGGGATCTAAAAATACGCAAAGCGCACTTTCACAATAACACTGCGCGCCGACCAACTCCCAAGCTCCGGGGGCACCTTTTTGTGTCGCGCACGTCCGAGAATGCTCATCAACTCGGGCCGGTTGCGATCGGCTACCGAGTACACCAACGGCACACAAGTACACACCCACACGTGCACGAGTATCGGCAATAGTCACCGGTCATATTACATCTACCCCACCGTGACCCGAGGAGTCACCGACCCAAGAGTCCCAATCACGTGTTTGCTTGATTACTTAATAAGTAATCATATCCGTTTGTCAAATGTAAGTACAAACTACTGCTGTCCGATGGAAAACAGAGAGGAGACGCGGCGTAACGGCGATCGAGCCGACGACGACTATGTATGATTTCGAAAGGCAACGGTATAAGTAGGATACTCTTACCAGGGCGGTGATTTCATGGCTAAAAGTAGTGTATGTTGTATACTATAAAACGTTACTCCAGTTGGAGCTGACAGGTGGGAGAGAACGTTGACAATGCCTTGGAAGGATTATCTTGGGAGTCGAGCTTGAGCTTTTTTTGTTTATTTCACTCGCGGCCGACGCGCGGGAGATGTCAGCACAAACTCGACGAAAACTCGTACTGTCGGTCGGTACGCGCATTTATGTACTTACTCGTCGACGCTCACGAGGAAAACTACATTATTCTCCGCAGTTGTTAATTGTTTTTTTTTTTTTTTTTTTTTTTTTTTTCTCGAATCGGAGCAAGTGCAAGTATATTTACATCATACCGGTAATGTTATTATTTAACACCCAAGTGCTCCAATTACGTTGCAAACAGTAGTAGTACTAATTAGATGCGAGGTGGTGGCAAAAATTAGCACTGGCAAGCTTGTGTTAAGTTATACATAAAAAAAAGTCACTGCTTAACACGAGCGAAACAATTGTTATTATTAAATGCGATGCACACAACTTCCTGTTTTTTGTTTTTTTTTTTTTTTTTGTTGATCAATGTTTATTTCACCCGTATCGTATGGATTCACTGGAAGAGAGACATAAATAAAATCATGCGTCCACAGTTTGGCTGTTTGTAGTGTAAGAAAATAACGTAAGTTGTACGCACAATCGAAATTAGCAACCAAACTGTTTGGAAAAAGAGCTTTTGAAAAAGAAAAATATGAGCAAGTTTGTCTAATCACTCGGAATGTCACACGATTGGGTACCTCGATCACTTGGATGTCTCACACTATGAGCTCAAGAAATGTATCTCTCTCGTTGTAGGTTTAAGCTGTTTCTGTAGGTATATACATATATATGCAGTGCAGACATTCCAGCATCTCAAGAAGTGGGTGTACATATGCGGACCGACTGACTCATATCTATCGAGAGCGCATTCGTATATACAAGACACGTAATGTTACGTATGTAGGATCATACGGAAGATTGCCGCAACGCGTCAATACATTTCAGCGCAGAGACTTTGTATTTCGCAGTCTATTATTTGAAAATTCACCTCATTCAAAATCGTCAATTTGGAAGCTTTTTTTAATAGGTCATTCCTTAATGGACATATTATACGTATGAGGTGTTAGTTAGATAATGTGAAAAAAAAAAAAAAAATTAGGCTATCCAGCAATTGTCTAGATAAACCTTCGACATAATTAAGCTTCAAAATAAGTATTGCCTGCAGGTGTTTAACAGCGACGTTAAAAAGTTCCGTTCGGCGATCAAACTAAACGCGATTATCGAAAACTCAATTATCACAATCAACATAGATTTTCGTCATTACAAATCGATTGGCCAATACGGCACTCGATCAATTTCTTGCACAATCACAGTGCAGTATATCCTCAAATCGGTGGTATATAAATTAATACGCCTACATATTTACATGTATACATATCATTGCTACTCGGCACGAATAATCTGAAATTGACTGCCAGCGGCGCAACATTAGATACCACCCCCCCCCATCCCCCTCCCTCCTTGTGCCATTAGTAAGACCTTGACTGTGGCAGAGAAGTTTGAGTAATACCCCCCCGAAATCGATTGAATGCTCATCTCCAAGAACTTCACTTGCACGCTCGTTGGAACTCCTGTTTCTGTCAAGAGTCTGCTGCAAATGCTAGTTGTTCTTTGGGGTATCGGTGCTCAATCGTCTCGTGTACCTGAAATTTCATTCGTCCTCGTTTCGATTTCAGGTCGATTTGATTCTCCACTTGACATTCATAAATTTCGTCGAAAAATCCAATTGCAGTATACATTTCATCCAATTGCCTGGTGCAATAAACAGAGTATAATGTGTGTGTGTATTACTTTATCGCTTATTTTATTTTTTGCTCTCGAGTTATCGAAGAGATCCCTGAATTTGATTGTAATGAACATTTCGCAAAAACGAATTGTCAATTTACATCGATTTTTTTCGTCAACCCTGGTTTTTTATATTTAATTGCTTTTTTGTTAATATTTAATTATTACTCGACTGTAGTAGAAAAGTAAAAAATATTTGGTAATAATCGTAAAAATGTGTTTCCTGTAAGGTGAAAAAACTTACGACCACTGATGTCGATCGTCCACTAAGTACGTGATTCACAAATAAAATACAAAGAAAACTGACAATTAGGTGATGCGCTTATGACAAGTAATCTGATTTACAATAATTTTTTATCACTTGGATCTTTGATACAACTAGCGCATTTAATGGCAACTCACCTATGCAAGCATCTCATAAAGATAATAAGTCTTTCATACAAAAATTGTTTGGGTATTCACCTCACTTCCGCACAGGGAAATACAAATTGACGCAGAGAAGGCACACGTGGAGCCTTGATATTATCATCGGACACTCGAGTACTTGTAGTTCGAAAATATATTGTACACAAGGAAAACGCGAGGTGCGCGCAAGAGTGTGTAATAGTCTGGGATTCACAGCTGAATGTGGTAATCCTTCAAAAAGTTTTTCTTTTTTTTTTCCCCAACAAGCGCCTTATTGCCTTTGATTACTCGTTTGTTTTCCTGAGCTTGTTGTTGCTGTGTTAACTAATTAAATTCAAAAACTGTCATTTGCTTAGAGTCATGGAAAAACAAAACAAAGAAAAGAAAGATTATCGTTATCTGTGACGAGTGAAGTTGAGTCTGAATAAATCCGATGCAAAATGTATCGAAGTGTGCTTATTCAAGTTGATGTAGAGAGATCAGTATCCGTTAAAGTGTCCAAACAGACGTTTCTTAGGTATTCGTAGAAAATAATAAGACCCGACGGTAAATGTTTTTTCTGATCAATGCTCGCACGTCTTTGACGTCTCGGGTTTTTGGAGAAATCAGCCTGGCTTATCCCCTTGAAGCAAAAATAAACCATATCAATAAACAATTTGTTAACGCGATACTGTATTAGTTCCACTGCAATGTCAAAAAATAGCATACGTATACATTGACTTTGTTGATTAACGGAAATTGATAATTTTTATACAAAAGTCCTCACTGTTGACCATATAATACCGGTGGTGTAAATCGTTAAATTTTCATGTACAGTCGTCTTTTTTTGTAAAAAGAAGGTGTAAACTTTGGAGTGTGCATTAGCCGTTAACGATAAAACGTGATAGAGCCGAGATTGCGTTAAGCCACAGTGATGTGATATGATAGCCTTATCTCAGCCTAACGCTTAGGTTGAGGTGTACAAAAATCCAGATTTGTATCGCATGTTAGCCGAAAAAATTGTTATCAAAGTCGACGCGCATCGTTCAGGAAAAAAAAAATACCGACCTATTGCTTAACAATAAGATTAGGCTCCTTCCGAGAAAATTAATTAGGAAATTTTTTCAACACTTCAGCCGCATTATTGTCGAATTTTTTTTTCCGTTTATTGAAATCATCTAAAAATAAAATAAATGAACTTTATCAAAGTATCATCTAATAACGTTAGCACACGTAGATGATTATCATGCCTCAACCTAAGTTGTATTTGTTTGTTTTCGTGGGTTAGAATTAGTCAAGCGTTCGTTATCAGTTATAGCCCAACTCTGCGCAGCTTGAAATATAAATCGTTATCTGTAGGTTTTAATTTCATTTCTTTGAGTTGAAAGAAAAATTGGAAAATGTTTTTACGTTTTTTACAGCATTTTAATGGAAATTCCATGGGTAATGTAGTGATTTTCAAAAAAATCATCTAAATAAACTATTGCGTTTTTCATTAGATCGGCAAACAATCGTGTACATATAATATTCAGTGAAACAAGGCACGACAGTGCTTCATCAAGTCATCGTTAAAGTAAAAAATTTAAATCTTTCAAAGTTAAAGCACGTACTTATTTTACTTCTTTTTTTTTTTTGTCTTTGAAAACCTAATTATAAATGAGTACATGTTTTATTTTGTACGTAGACCCGCGCTTTATCAACACTGGCATGTGGTTGACACAAAAATAAACTTTTGTTTAAAAAAATATTTAACACGCATGGCTCCACGAATTTCATATTTTATGATCTTTTGCTTTTTACAACACTAGTCGTGGTAGAAAAAAAAAAAAAAATTGATTCAATATTAAACTGAAATAAAAAATGTTAAATACGATCAATTACTTTAATAATTATTAAAATCAAAGTAAACATTTTAAAATTCTGCGAATGTTTAAAAAAATACGGGGTCGCGGAAATCACGCGTCAGTTTGGCCGAAATAAACAATGGTCCGCATTGCTACGAAGAAAAAAAAAATCAATAAATAAAATTAAAAAAAAAAAAAAAATTCAGCCAAACAGAGTGCATTCACCGGGCACTCCTCGTTTTCTTAATTCTCCGGCGGCAGCTGTTTTTCCTACGATAAAAAGTACGGCAAGCCCAACCGGCGATGTTCTCTCTTTGTCCCGAGCATCACCTGGTACATAAATGATTAACGACCATCCAAGGAAACTGCAGTGGTACCTGTAGGTATACACATTAACTGCTCCTTAGCTCTCACCACCCAGTCCCCACCCTAAAATTCTGTATAGTTTTCTTTCCGCCCCATATTTATATCGTATACTCACCACAACCATACAATGGATATATGTATAAGTACAACACGACCACACGGGCAAGTGCGTCCCATCTAGTATACCCGATGACGTTCTTACATCAGTTGAGTCGGAGCACCAACAACGGAGAGAGTTGTAGGGACGCTATTCCCTTCCACAGCTTTGAGATACTTGCCTCTTTGGCGCTCAGTTTCAACCAAGTATCCTGTTGCTGCCGTTCCTCGCATCTCTTGCAGCTAAGCGTATATAGGTACCCGCATATTATTTTCCATTACACCTCTAATCGCCGCTCTCGGAGTTGCAAAAGGCGCCCGAGCGTTTCATTTGCATCAAGCTGTTTTGTGGAACTTTCTTCTTCATACATGGTTTTTTTTCTAATTTTTTTTTTTTTTTTTTTTTATCTTGTCTAAGGTCGTGACAGTATACATTACTCACCTCTATATACATTTTGTTAACTACCTTAATTACCGTTTGGATATAAAAAAATGCTTCGCGAGATTATTCTATGTTTAAAACATTGTACATAGGATTTTTTTGTGCGCGATACAGTAATGGAGGGTCAAAGTGCGATAAGCGCATTGTCTGTATTCCCGTGTGAGCGTCTTACCAATTACCGTCCCGATCTACTAGTGAAGTTTTACCGGCTCGTCATCACCCCTGTTGTAAATTACGCCAAAAATGAAGTGGTTAAATTTTTCAATGCTGCTTCCAATCACGGTATCCCAATTTCGTTGCTGTTGAAAAATCGATCGATGTCGAAGAAAGCTGGCAATACATTTTTACATGTGGTTGATGATTGGATTTGATTGTTTCATAAGTACTTATTTATTTTCGTGGTAAATTTTTTTCATAACTTGAATCAACCCGCATTTCATTTGAATTGTGAATTAAATTTCGACCTCTTGAGCTGCTTTTGATAAAAAGTGTACTTGCTTTCGTAGAATAACATTATAAAGATTTGTTGTAATGATTTTTATACACATATACTGTTTTATGCATAATTTTTTCTTATTTATTCATTGTAAGGAAGGAAATGGCAAGGTCAAAGCAAACACAAATATTATAAACAAGGTGTGAATTTATTTGAATTAATGTCTTGGATTTGAATGTTAATAATAGTTAATGTTTTTTGATGCTCAAGTATCTAAAATGCGCAAAAAGAACGTTTGTTTGCCTTTAGTGAAAAGTAAGATCACAACTAGAATAAAAGTTTCATTTTATCAGAGTTGTATATAATAAAAAAAAAGATTTCATCCAATTGTAATAATAACCGTTGTTTCACCGACCAAAGGTTGTTGATCTCTTCGAGTACAATAGTCTTATTGTTTTGGACGAGATTATTTTTTGAAGAGCATTTCTAACGCGCGTGCGAGTGTACATTTCTCTTTAGGATTTGGTAAAACATATAGTATTTGGAACTTTGCACGAGAAATTGAATTTCATGCACTTACTGCTTATTAAATATTTCGTTATGAAAAAGCTATACGATAAGTACTTGGCAAATCTATATAAGGCAGATAATTATGACGTGCCTATTACTTATGCTGCCACGCCTAATATTGTTGATTGTTCAGTCCACAATAATGATTTTAATTGTCTTCCAAAACTGATAAGATTGTGATACTGTCTTCGAAACGGGGCCTCATCCCGATTTAAAACAATGGGAACTGAATAACAACCGTATCTTTGATTATCAAATTAACATTGAAAGTTACGTTGTATGCTTCAAAGTAATTTTAATTTTCTGTCATTCAATTTTAATCATACGGTGGGCGATTGGACACACCGATCCCATTACGAGTGTGTCCTTCAAAAAATTATAGGTGCGGTTTCCCCCTCAATTGAACGAGTAACGAGACCCAACTTGCGGCGTTCGACTCGTTCGGCAATACTTTGGTAATGTTCCCTCCGTTTCAGCGGAAACGATAAAGTAAGTTTTTGCTTATCGCCACTTTCACCGATGTACTAATGTGTTCCGCGAAAAATGATAAAAATCAAAATCCAGAAACTAAAAGTGCAACTTCCCAATCAATCCTTGTACTGGCATTTATAGCAACGGTCTAAAAACAATCCAACAACAAAAATATTAAGGAACCCTCACTATTGTATCAACCGTTAAAAAACATGCGTAATGCTGATTGAAATGGCACTACGTGATGTTGTAGCCACAACTGCAAACGCTGTTTTACTACTTTTGTACAAATTTATCATGTATAATTATGATTATAATTTATACTGTTTGCGTAATAATTACCGTTGCCGTGCAAAATTGGTGATATGTTTTAAAAAATATCGGCAGACATTTGATGAAAAAAGAATAAAAGGAAAAAAAAAACCAAACTGAACAACACTCGTAATCTAAAAAAATTGTTTATAAATTCTTCTTGCACAAACCCTTGGACATTGTATTAACGAGCACAAATATATTTACACCGTATCGCTATACATGCAAAAACGTAAAATGTTTCTCTTGAAACTTCGTGCCGGCGGTCGTAATATTGTTTATTACAAGTATAAAAATAAAACAACTCGGTACAGGACACGAGCAGATGATGTGTATATATAATATACACATTCATGTTGTACATGACGGCACTTTCAACAGCTTTAAGTGCACAATTAACAATATACGTATTATCTCGGTGATAAGGTCACGCGGCGCACAGCTTTGACGTATGTACATGGCGATGCACCAACACAATACTCGAAAGGCACGTACATGTTAAAAATAATGACACGCTCGTGGAGCGGGAGCTACTTAGGTGCACGGAGACACACACATAGAGAGATACTCGTAGCGTAAGGAGCAAACGAACGAGTTTCGGAGTGCGAGTACATATATTTGCTCGATCGATTCATCGGAGGCCCGTCAGTCTTCGTTTATCGGGAGCGACGGCCGGTCGGCTCCTTGGCTTACGCTCGCCTAATCACCTCCCCGAACGACTATACGCGGCCCGCGTTAAACTCGTGGCACTGATAAAATCGCGGCTCCCATATCGTGGGAACGTTTTCTCCTCGGCGTCCTCTCTATCTCTCTCGTAGGGCTCGCGTGACACGCAATATAACATGTGCAAGTGCCACAGCGTGTGCGAAAAGTTCGAGGACCGGTACTGCTCCCCGAGTGAAGCTGAAAAGCGCGAGCCACGCGGCGCCTGCTGACTGGCCGCCCTCCGATCGAACGAAAAAACGCGCAAAAAATAAACAAAATCCCCCTGAATCTAGTCAATCTGGTGTAGTTATACCCGTACCGAGTATAAATCGTTGTGCGAAAATATTAATTATTTATAACATATTAACACATCTGTCATTGTTTCGTTGAATAATTGCGTAGTATCGCAGTGCTCTTTTGACGATGAGGGCGTTCAACGAGTCGGGCTTCGACGGGGAGGAACCCCTTGACGAGAGTACGAGCGTGCTCGTGGCGAAAAGCGTGACCATGGCCTGCCTGTGCTTGGTCAGCGTGTGCATGGGGGTGATACCGATGCAGGTGGCCAAGTGCTTCAATTTCGGGTCCAGTGACGGCATCGGCAATCCGAGGTGAGTTGTTTTTTTTTTTTTTTTTTTTTTTTTTTTTTTTTTTTTTTCCACCGAGTCTGAAACTCGAGTGTGTTTTCTTCGTCGGGGCTTATCTCTCGAGGAGAACAAAAGTATTTCAAGTGCTCCAAAAAGGTGATTGCGCAGCTCCGGAGATATGAATCATGTGTGGATTTTGTTGGAATTGCATCATCGCGTGGCTTATTTTTATTACCTTCATTGGCAAACGTTTTGTTTCGGCCTCGGATAATCAGCGCAAACTATCCTTTCGTAAAATTATGTGTATTATATGTACTTTTGGTTTGGAAAACATTTTTCGTAACTGATATGATTACCCCTGTGCTTTCACCTGGAAAATTCCACGAGTGGCTTTTTCGCCGTAATTTCCTAATCGTGATAATGATGTTCTTTTCTTCGGCCAGGCGGAAAAGTTACTTTAACTTTGAGCTTAAAAAATCATCCAAAACTTTGATCCATATACAACTTGTTTCCATTTCAATTTTTTATCGTACCTACCGGTGAAAACGACTTCCCAATTTAAAGAGTCGTCGAAAAAACAGCTCGTCAAGTTAATCGATTCTCCGATACAAACACGATTTCTCTGATTTGTCACACACGATAACCAATAAATTTACTTTTTTAATTAAAAGCATTTCTCGTGTGATATCGAAAAAATGTTTTTTTCCCCTTTAACGTGTCGACGATTAATGTATTTTTTTCGTTTCTGATTCAAATCGCCTCTGCTTCGAGTGCCCGGGAGACTTATTTATTACACTCGCGACGAAATGCCCTCATCTTTATTGAAAGTTATGCGCACTCGATTATAACTCGATACTGTGATCAGGTGCGCGGAGGAATGTATAAAATATATATATATATATTATGTTTGACTCGGTAACTAGTAAGTAGAAACGTATATATGCAACCGACGCTCCTTTGATCAAACCCTCGAAAACATCAATCGTACGCATGACCAAATTACGTAGTCAAAATACAGTGAATTTCAAAACCCCGCATGTATTAAAAAAAATAATGTGTATTTGAATGTACCTCAAGTATGTGCTCGTACTACATACCCCACGGAATATTCTTGCAATTTGTTCAAATGCATCAAGTTTTTATTGACCTCTGAAGAAACCTTTCAAGACTCGATTGTGTAATTTCCGTTACGAATTTTAATTACACTAAAAACTTTAACGGCAGCAACAAAGATACTGCACATCTCGAAATACGCGATTCCAGGTTTTTTTTTTTTTTTTTTTTTCTCATTGTACATGAAAATAAAGACATTATTGTATCGTAAACGCAGGTCATTGAAGTACGTGAGCGTACTGTTGGGCTTCGGAGGTGGTGTTTTGTTCTGCACGATTTTTCTGCACGTGCTGCCGGAGGTCGAGGAGGGCGTCGCTCAGCTCACGGAACGCGGCGTCCTTCCAACGGAACTCAAGATTCCCCTGGCCAAAGTTTTGTGCTGCGCAGGGTGAGCTGTTTTGATCTTTATTTATCTTTCCCGCTTCGTTATTTTCACTCGCTTTCCGCAACCCGTACACGCGGAAGTCATTCACACCCAAACAAACAAAACAAGTTCAAGCCAAACACGTATTTTTAAGACAAAAACAAGTAATAATGTTTTTAATTTGACAATCGGTTGATTTTTCACGCGGGCTCGTAGTATAGTGCTTGGGAGCGGTGAATTTCATTTTGCCGTTCCACATCGGAAGGACTGCAATATGACCGTTTCGATGGTTTATTTGTTTTGCGCTTAGGTTCTTCATAATGTACTTTATCGAGGAATTGGTGCACACGCACCTGAAATGCCAAAGCTCGAAGAAGCCGTGCATCGAGCCAACTTTGAAGACCAGCAGCAAAGTCAGCATCTACTCGACAGATTCGGCCGAGAATTACGGAAGCGTCGCCGATCCCAACTGCAACCATCACCACCACCGCCACCACCATCACAATCATCACCAGCACGAGAACGGGTGAGTCATGTGTATACACCTATACTCGGGAGCTGCTATTTCTTTGTTTTTCTTCGGCAAACACGCCAACTCGAAAGACATTGAATGAAATTCAAATTGAATAATAACAAAATTTGTATCGGTACAGATGTGAGATCGGGCACACGCACCTCAATGTCATCGACAGCTGCGACGATTACCACGACGGGGCCCTACGTGGCCTCTTGATCGTGTTGGGCCTGTCGGTCCACGAATTGTTCGAAGGTCTCGCCATCGGCCTCGAGGGCTCAGTTGCACACGTATGGTGAGTTTGCTATACACCTTGTATTGTTTGATCATGTATGCGAACGCGCGTCAAACGCATCCCTTTCAATTCACCGTCGAGTTACGAGTGCAGGTATATCATATACGCAACCCATGCGTACAGTTGTGCCCCCCAGACATCTTTTTCACAAACTTTACGCGACCGAACTCGAGATAACATCTAGAGGATAATAAAAATGTATTGGATCGTAAAATCATTTAACCGGAAAAAAGAAACCGAGTTTAGCCTTAATAATAATAATGGAAATGTGCGCGTCTCTCCTTGAATTATTCATTAGCTCCGGAAGAGCTGGAGATAAAAGACGGATATGCACAAACGTATGGCGTTGAGTGAATTTTCTCGCGAACGTTGTACCGAGTGGTAAAAATAAAAAAAAAAATAAAAATGGAAAAAGAGAAGAAAAAAAAAGAATAAAAAAAATGCTTCAAAGGTACATGTTCGGCGCGGTGGCGGCCCACAAGTTCATAATCGCCTTCTGCATCGGCGTCGAGCTCATGACTTCTCGCACGCGCACGCTGCTCTGCTACATCTACGTCTTCATGTTCGCGGTGGTCTCGCCGATTGGCATCGGCATCGGAATGCTCCTAGTCGGTGGAGTCGGCACCGATGACGTTCAGGGATCCATGACGGCTGTTATTTTACAGGTATACACACCCAACACTCTGGACACTCTTGTACTTTACACGGGAATTCATATCGGTTTTTACAATTTGGCGTTTTTTTTCTTCTTTTTTTGTCAAGGGCCTTGCCTCGGGGACGCTGCTGTACGTCGTGTTCTTCGAGATACTGGACAAAAACCGCAGTGGCATGATACAGTACTGCTCCATCATCTTGGGCTTTGCCCTCATGCTGGTTATTCAAACACAGAGTAAGTACGCCCTTATTATTATTATTATTACCATCGTTGATCGTACCAATGGCTCGATTGTTCTTGTACCGATCTTAGATCGCTGTATCGTAGAGTATTGGTATTATTTTAAATACATACCTACACGCAAAGCAAAACAGGTATGTCAGAGTATTCCTGAACGATGTATTGCCGTGCCTCGCTCAGTAGGGAAGATTACCTTACCGATCGCCAGTTGCGATACAACCTGCGATCTGCGATCGCGAATCGTGTACGAGTTGCCAGAGAAACAGATCGGTGGCGTCCCGTTCGAACGCGGCCAAATACGACATCGCGGCACAATATAACGCTTGTTGTTACTCTCTGCACGACCAGCGGTTGACAGTTATAATAAAAAAAGTCCTCTTTTACGAGAACCCTCAGGGTAAGATCGGGGTTTCGAAAGGCCTCGTTGAAATATGCATTTGGGAAAATCGAAAAAGTACAATATAAAGAAAAATAACGTCGCACAATCGCTTTCGAGGAATCAATTTAGTTAACGACCTACTGGGGAAAATATCAGTGTTTCCCAACGTAGCGCAAAGTCAACGAAATACGAGTAAATGAAAAAAAAAAAATGGGAAATAATTTATTCGAAAGATACTACAGTCCAAAGAGGAAGGACATGAATAAGAGTCGCACTAGGGCCTCGAATATCGGAAAAAAAAAACATTTCTTTTTTTTAATCGAGCCATAACTCTTAGGGCCACAGAAGGAGACCCTATCGATGTAAAAATCTCTCGTGACTGCGATCAAGTAAGTATATANGATCGAAGGAATCAACGTGTCGATTTATCAGATAACTCGACAATCTGCGTTAATCCACGAGCAATTGAAATTTCCAGATGATGGATCGGCCGATTATTCGGCTTCGCGGAATAACGTTGAGCGTGAGCTCCATCGATCCCCCGGGCTTTTGTCTGCCAGACCGAAAACGCATCACTGAATCTAAAAGTCGTGGACCGTAAACGCCTGCAGACTTTAATCAATGAGAAAAAACCCAATCTCAGTTATCTCGGGGCAATAAATATAGTGAGACATCGCAGATACGGAAAACAAAGCACGCGTGTAAGCACATATAAGTATATACTAGCGCAAGAAATGTAAACGTGTTCTTACACTTTTTACGCGGTTGTTGAACACATTACGTGCTAAACACACACGTGGATGTTTATTACCCGTTAATCGCATATATATGCTCTCATGCGTGCCACGTGCAATGTTTACACACACGTGTGTTGCAAAAGATAGGCGTAAAATTTTTACCCGTGTATTGTCCACGCTTATGAAAATATATATTATATATCGCCCATAATGTATAATACATCAGCGAGCTCGTGCCACCCGTACCTAATCCTTGCGGCCCTTGCGTAACCCGTCGAGACAATTCGTTCGTTGTGTCGCTCTATACTTACTATTGCTTTTATTTTTTGTTTCTTCCTTCTCGGAGGAAAAAAAAAAGAAAAAAAATGAGGAAACGTGCTTTTCTTTTGTTTTCACGTGACGCGTGACTCTTTCACGACCATAGTGACACCAGCGATGCGAATGTAAGACACGCTTATAATAAACGACGTCAAACGCCCAAAACTAAAAGCTTACAAAAATTTATAGTTGTATAATTATAAAAAAAAAAAAAAAAAAAAAGCGAGAAATAAGAAAACCAACAAAACGAGAGCAGATGGGTGTGGGCGTTTATGTATCCGCAGAAGGGCCGAAAAGATCAAATGCACAACAGGTCGAGTCAATTTGTACCAAGATATGGAAGAAAGGAGCGCGTGTCAGCGGACGATAACGCAATATAAATGCCCGTGCGAATCCACGGGCGTCTGGAATATTGTGCCAACATGGTGAATCCGCGGGAGTGAGAAAACGAGGGAAATTCGCGGATGCATTATTTTTGCGCTCGAAACGAGGAGCGCGTGGGTGTCCGGTAAATGTCATTATGTGTGCATGTGTGGGCCATTACCCGGGCAATTGACACGAATCACAATAAGTTGAAAATTGGAGCATCACCGGAGGAGGCGAATTCAATGTCAAGACCCAACGACAGTAATTCCGTGTGCACCGCCGATATGTGTGCATTTACATCCATATAGATGTACGCAATAAGTATTATAGGTCACAGGTGGTGCTACGACATGTAGTACGCCTGCAGGACTTTGTTTTTCACGTACACTGTACCGCCCTGCCAACTTTCATCCGGTACTACCAAAGATAATATTATTGAGTCAATGCGTATTATATGTCAATCGTTTGGAATATATCGTACATGGATATGTGTTTAAGTAGGGAAATAAATGGCCGAGTTTACCGGAAAGGGGCCAAAAAAAAAAAAAAAGAAGAAAAAGAAATACGATAAACAAGTGAGGCCTTGAAACTTGTACAAAACCAATTTAAATTTACAAAGCTATTTCGCGGACTTTGAAAATGGATCAAAGTTTATGCTTACGCTGCTCCAGTTAAAGAGCGCACATATATATGCCACAACACACGAGAGCGAGTTGGCCAAACTTCCAAACTTCGTTCCCACGTAGCATTACGTATAGAGGGGATAATTATAGTACTGGTTGATCGGCCCTCGATTGCAGTCTCTTTAATAATCAATAATCAAAAGACAAGATTAAAATGAGAAAAAAGAAGGAGAGATAAAAGTTTCGACCGCGGCCGTGCACGCGCGGATGTACATGGGGTATGTGTGTGTGTATAGAAAAGATTGACCCAATAGCACAGATAATAACATACACGCGAACAGTTGTGTATACCTACACGCGTTGTAAGAGGAATTGTATATATTACACCGGTGCCGGCACGTGCGGACATTCCCTCGTCTTTCTTCTTCTTTTTTTTTTTTTTCTGAAGAGATGAAAAAAAAGTCACGTGCTCCTCGAATCGTCGAGTTTTTGGTTCCTTCCCTGTTACGAGTGTATAAACTTAGAGCCATGTTGTTTCAAACAGCGTCACAACACACGCGCAAATGAGTTAGAAAATCCGGCGCGAAGCGACAAGTGTTCGTATATACTTGTGTATATATATACACTTGTAAAACCTGCCTCTGGCCGCGCGTGTCCTTCTCGGGACATTTAGAAATCGAGATCGCCGCGAGTGTTTTGTTCTCGGGGGCCAAGGCGCTGAGGAGATGATGTTTTCTCCGAAGGCCCGTGACTTATGATTTTTTTTTTTTTTTTTTCATTACATGTCAACTTATACGAATGTATATAAATTGCGCCTCAATATTAATCGCGTACCGAGTCGACGTGACAGTCGAAGGATCAACGTCTCCAGCTTTCGAAGATTACCGGCTTTTGACGCAAGACCTTGCCGATCGTGCCAACACACACTCTCACACACACTTTTCGTACTTGATGTAATTGACGTGAGATGTTTGTTTGCCTCGGAGAACAAAGGGTTCAATTATTTGTATTGTACCGTGTGACACCTGATTTCTTGGTAAAACGATGCCCCCCACGCCCCAGCCGTTATCCAATTAACGGTCGTCATCTATGAATCAGGATATGTATGTGGCGATAGCAAAAAAATCTTACAGCAACAAACTGTCACTCGCGCCAATAAACTGTAATTATTTGGTCACACCAAATTTATCCTTCCCTTTCTTTTTTCGCCAACGAAGTTGACCCATCCGATAACGATCACAGTTGCGCAAATCTGAAATTCCTCGAGTGTGTCCAAAACAACCTTTCCATCCGATACTTACTCGAGAGTGGGCAACAATATTTCGGTACCTACATCAAAGGCGTGCAGATCGGAAATCCAAATGCGCACCGATCGCGGGATCGTTAATTTTATTGGTGATGCAGGGGGCACCGGCATTATTGCTACACGCAGTTGATTTCCCCGTGGAATTTCACATAAATTGCGGACCCACGAGGGGAGGAAACATTATGTATATATAAGCGATGGCGAAACAGCTACAAAGCAATACACCTATACGTATAATTACATATTACGGGAATGAAAAAACTGAATATGCTCGTCTCGGAGCTATATGTATACGTGTACATGTATGCGTGTTGTGGAATATAATATTATAGCTATTTATGTGATTATACCCAGTGTGTGTTATGTATACATGATGGTCGAACTCGCTGAGATCGGCACGAATGAATCACGAACATTGAGAATTTGCACCGGTATACCCATACAGTGCGCGCGTTTACTCCATACAGACGGACGTGCTCGATCGCGCTCCACTTTCGCTTGAACCTTCGAGTTTTCAGGTGTTTGGGTACTGGAGTTGAGGGCAATTTGTAAAAGCGCAACTCAAACTTGGAAATATTTCAACTTTTTGCTCAACGATCGAAGGAATCAACGTGTCGATTTATCAGATAACTCGACAATCTGCGTTAATCCACGAGCAATTGAAATTTCCAGATGATGGATCGGCCGATTATTCGGCTTCGCGGAATAACGTTGAGCGTGAGCTCCATCGATCCCCCGGGCTTTTGTCTGCCAGAGTGAAAAGAAAAAAAAAAAAAAAAAAAGTAACAATGTATCTACACTCGTTAAAAAATTATGGGCTGGGAGACCGATGGCGGCAAGTGGAACTACATTAATTCGGCCGACACGGTCAAAGGCCACGTACCGGGACCATTTAAGTTCCCATTAGCCGCGAGATGCTCTAAACAAGCAGCTCCAATGTACTCGTGGATGCGATTAAGCGCTGCATCATCCACATGTACTTGATATACCCAAATGGTTAACTCGAAGAATCGGCAGCGACAAAGTATACGCGATGTCGATTTCCTTGTACTCTTTGAAGTTCGCCTTCGATTGACGCGATGCGCCGATCGTTCACGCCTGTCAGATACGGAGTTTCACGATCGCAAAAGCTTTCGTCGTCGAATTACGAGGAATCTCGCTCGATTTCGCCCTGATTTCGCGCACACGGTAATATACGACGCGCGCGCGTTTGAAAAAGAGGAAAAGAAACAAAGATCGAGGTTGACGATCGGCAAGTCGCGCTTTCGACAACCTCGACGATCAATAAAACTTTGCCGCACTTTAAAACTCGTTGAATTGATATTTGTCGTGTGCATTATGAAATACAATAAGGACGCGAGGGGCTGCCCACTAAGTTCTCTCACCGTAGATAACAAAAGATCAAATGGAAGAACTTGAGAGAATTTACAGAACGAAGAGTACAAATGAGAATGGAAGAGTACGTGCAAGAAAACTTGAGAACAAGAGAGAATGTACAAGAGAACTTGGGAGAACATAAGAGAACCTGAGAGTATTTATGAAATTAAGCGCGATCATCGAGTAAATTGATTGAGTGGTGGGGCTGAACAGAAACTATAGTTTCTCTCGCTTTACCATCACTGCGCTCCCATACTCTCCCTTGTTCTCTTTACTTACCTCAAGTCTTCTCTCCCGTTCGGGCAGCCCCTCAAAAGATCAATCATACGTGCCCACCGAGTCGTTTTTGCAATCGTTGATTGCTCGTGTATAATAATCGTACACGGAAAACCTAAGCTTCTCGATGGCGGGTGTGTAAAATCACCTGCTCTCGCGGACGTGACAAAACAACGAGCGTAACATAATACACGTTTTGTATCAAAGATGATTGCATCGATCGAGAAGGCGATAAATAACGAGCCGAAGGTGTACTGCATGGCTGCAGAAGTGGTGGCGGTACGGCAAACTCGTTTTCGCCCCGGTGAAGCGAACTCGAGGAAAACGAAGGCGCTCGAGTTGGAGGAAAAAGTGAAAAGTAGCTATCGATGGAAAATTTTTTAGGTATGCTCGGAAAGCCCATGTGTAAGTTGCACACGTACACACACCCTTTTCACAGCTGAGAGTCAAAGTAGATATAATATATACGTGCCAAACAGTTCTCTCTCTCTCTCTCTCACTTGCTTTCTCTTCAATCGATTGTGCATATATGTACACATCGGGTGTTTGCGTGTGCGGTTGAAAGGAAAGAATGTATGTATAAATATATGTATACATACACGTGCATCGCAACCCAAAAAATAAAAGGAGAGTCGAGCAGAGGACTATGTGCTGCTCGTGAAAAGAGAGTCGTCCGGCCAGTCATTTAATCTTGCCATCGTCAGAGAAAGAGAGAGACATACTTGTACCCGAGGAACTGGTTTTTTTACAGTGTCTTAAAATTTTTAATTACAGGTGCCATGTGTAATATATATATATTATTTACTACATACATGTCGGTGGGAACCTCTATACACGTGACTCCCATCTTTCAATGTAATGATAATATACAATATACGTCCACACGATACCATCATAGCAGGTATACACAATATGTACACCTATACGGAGGAAGAGATGACAAAAACGACTTTGGATAAATACATATGGTAGAAGTCAATTTTAGCAGCTATAAAAGCTCACGGTCCGGTCTTTTTGGGGCTGGTTACGTAGGCTTGTAAAGCTGACTCCGGACGTACACCCACTTGGATAAGAGTGACATACACGCGATGGAGTTCCCTCCACCTCTTTCTCCCGCACACGTGTGATTGTGTGGGCGTTTGGATACATTTGTAGAAATACATGACAAGATAGTGTACGGTTAACAGTATAAAAGTATACAGAGCTAAAGAAGAGGCAGAGGGAAGGTACTATAAGGTACGTTTGCGTACCTACATGTGTCATTTGTGCAAGTACGTGAGAACATGTGTATATACGTATAATATGTTACGTACAACCATGACTTGTATACCTCGGTGCCTCCTCTATATATTATCTCCCTCTCGCGATATCTCCGCAGTCTTCCTCCGCGTTTTCATTCCAACGCGCGCTCTCGCCGCGGACAGATCCACGTATACCACACATCACCGCACAAAACACGCCGTTCACGCGACCGCTGCTGCTAAAATATACACATGTGTATAGTGGCTTGCTAACTCTTTGCTTCGTGACTGTTAATCAGTATACTTATAACATGGATGTATGAGCGCGTGTGCCGGTCACTATACGTATTGTATTACTTTTTACTCGAGAATCGGAGCACAAAATCTGTCATACCGATCCGATCGCTGTGTTGATTTCCGTATTTTCGTTCCTTTTTCGTGCCAAAAAAAGAGTGGATGAAAACCATGTGTCTCGTTGACAAACCAAAATAACAAAGGTTACATTGTTGAAAAACAACGTGCTTGTGTGTGGGTGGGTGCTTAAGTGGATAATATACCTCACGTGTTGCCGATATTTGCAGGTCGTGATTGATCAATTGGAAACGGTAAATTTAGCTAGAGGTTCGGAGCTGGCCTGTCTGCGCGTACATGTATTTGTTTTTTTGTTTTTTTTTTTCTTTATCGGAGGTTGTACGGTAACGCGTGTAACGGAATCCCAAGTTGGGAACGTTATAAAATGCGTTTATTGTGATTTCGCGTCTCATACCGATTTCCTCGGACAAAAGTGTTGCATAACACGAGCGAGTGTTTGAAATTTGGGTCTCAAGTGTGAGCGGCTCGAGGCCGGAAATAATTATCCGTCTTGTGAAAAACGAGAACTAACCGATCGAGCCGTGTGCGCGCGAGTTTATACACATATACACACACAATTGTGAGCACAATACGTACGTACGTATATAATATTATACGTGCGAGTGCAAGTGGCGATGCAGAATTCCTTCGATGTGATCGATAGGTAGATCCCGAGAAGTTGATTAAATTCGCGCGGCTGCGCCATCCGATCGATGAGAAATATATGTGCATGAAAGTAGCCGGGCAACGGATAACTTGTTTATAACCGGCGCTATACGTACGGGCACGCGCGCCCGATTTTTCTTTTGTTTTCTACCTTGGAAATCATCTTTCCCCCCCCCCCCCGATTAATTTGATAAGGAATATTATATCAAGGGATTTGACAATACGTGTGAGTGTGATTTGCAATCGTTACCGATACGATCTAGCATGTCACGGGGATAAGATTCAAATTTGGAATCGATCGTTTTGATGCTTGCGTTAATTAAAATCGTTCCTTTTTTTTTTTACAATTCGTACAAACACAAAACAACAACAATAACGTCTTTCCGAGACGAGAATAGTTTGCCCTTCCGAGATATCGTACTATTTTTATACCTGTACCAGACGTGCGTCCGGCAAAAATAAATTTCTCACTCGCGTGTGCTATTTTTAATCAAGAACGACAGTATTGCGAGATACTCGTGCAAAGACAGAGTTATGTAATATGTATACACAGAAAACGTACACTCGTGAGATTTCTTTGTAAAACGATCGAGGTAGCGATCAAAGATGTTGGGGAGGAAATAAAAAGATCGGTAATATGCGCGACCGATGTTGTCAAATGTTGGAGCGCCCGTGCGGTATTACATCAAATTCCGTTCGCAAAAAAAAAAAAGAAAAACAAATGTAACGCGTTATCGTAACACTTAATTTTATGCTTGCCTTTTTTTTCACCCCGTGAGCGTTGCGTGCGTGGAAAAAAGTGATTATACGTAACTGTATACAGTTGCCGCAAACACGCGTCGAAAGGAAGAAGAAAAATTAAAATTTGTCTATCCCAACGAGACAAGAAAACGCTGAATTGGGATTTATCACGGTAGCAAAGTGAAATATCTCGTACTCGTGTTTTTTTTTTTTTTTTTTTTTTTTTTCAAATGCCCGTGATCCTTTACTCGCTGTATGTTGTGACAGTAAAGCAAATATACCTCTAAACTTCCGATAAAAGCCTAGGCTTATCTGAGCTCGTATGTAAATTGATAAGAATTTCAAACTAAAAATCGAGACTACGTTAACCGCGCCGATGGACTTTAGTGAAAAATCCAACGACTTTACGCGTTAAAATAATTTAGCTTTCAATACACACTGCCAACGCAAAATTTCCAGAAGAGAAGACAATCCACTGCAGCTACACAACAATCTCCCTCTCTCTCTCTCTGGCTCTTTTATCCTCACTTCCTCGATCATCGGCTTTTACGGGCGGTGTGGTGTACGTGTATACGCGTTAATTTCACGTTTGACTCGTTTTACAACCCCACCCCCCTACTCCCAACCGAGGCCGGTCGCACAAGTCTTTGTCCCGATTTTCAAAACTATTATCATTGAACGAAAAAAAAAAAAAAAATAAAAAAAAAATAAAAAATAAAAAAATCCTTCCCTCGATTTTCCATCTCTGAAAATGTAACCTACTTTCGTCGAAACACACCTGTCGCGACGTGTAACCGTGTGCAACTTTTTTTCTTTCGATTTTTCCGTAACAACTCGAGCAGAACGGCATTTTCCAAGAGTAGGCACTTGATTATCGAGCGCGACCGTAAATTTAATCATCCCCAGCTAGACTGTAATTTCACCCGCAGCCTCTAACTGCACAAACGTCCGAGACACAGAGAGAGAGAGAGAGAGAGACGGACCATCAGAGCCGTAAATAAGCTAATCGAGGGCGGACACTATATGTATATGTACGTATACGCGCCGACAATAATTACCTTATTACACCTCGCGCTGCTTTCCGTTCGTAAAAATTGATCAGCGCGCAGTCGTCCATAAATTATTACTTGCGCAGGCATTCGTTGCGCTCTCGCTTTCTCAAGTTTTTGCGGAACTATTTGACGTACGTAGGTATACTTTTTTTTTTTTTTTCCCACATTTGCCGATTTCACGCGATCAAGCTGCTCAAAAGTACTTGCCCAAGTTTCAAACACACGTGTCGCACGTATTATACAGAGATTGAGATAGAGAAATGGTAAAAAGATACAAGTACACCTCGACCTCGCTATTACGATGATTTGTTGTTTTTGTTTTCTTGTAACGAGTATTATTGTCATCGATGACGCTTAAAGTTTGTGCGCGCGGACGGGGGTACAGCACGTAACGTATCGATCGATTGATCACCAACGACAGCGGTAATATCGCTAATACCCAGCCGCGGATTTTCAAATCAATGAGGCTTTAAACCCGTACACAGAACATGTGATCGATTGGCAAGATCGGAAAGGTGACGAAACGAAGCGAAAATCTTTGTGACGGTACACCGCAGTCACCGGCAAGAAGGATGAGAACGAGCGGCTGTTAGCGAGTGTGTACACCCGCGTTACAGAGTCTCGAAGCAGTTGGAAGCCGAAAAACCGAGGGGAGGAGAGAAAAAGGGGATAAAATGGACGTGCCGGTGGTTACGACGACGCCAACCTCCTCGGACGTGAGTCCTGCGACGATTCTCCTGGTATCGAAGATCGGCTCGATGTTCGTCCTGGGATTAGGTTCCCTGCTCCTCGGCACGCTGCCTCTGATGATCGGACGCTGCCGGGCGAAAAAGTGCGAGAAGAGCATCAGCAGGCGCGCCATCGGCAGCAGCGTGTCCAGCGCCTCGACTACCCTCACCACCGGCTCTATCGTCACCGCGAGCAGCGGCTCGTCCGCGCAACCGGCTGATTCCTCGCAAGTAATACGCCGAGATCAACACAACCATCCCATTATTTGGTTGTTGCGCGCCAAGTTGTCGGGGGGGGGGGGACGTGATCGAGTTTTTAATCAAGGGATAACGTCATTCTCACGCGCTTGTTGCATAATGTTAACGTATAGTCGTTGGTAAATTGCAAGCTCTTGAATTTTGAAGTATTGTTTTCCTATTATTGCTCACCACGTACGAAACTGTGTGTGGCGAGGTATAGTATAGAGGATTATTCGATTTGGTCGACTTGCCTGTACCTCGTGTTACATACTTATAATTATCCGCGAGACAGGTATACACATACATAATTATTATACTGTAGCGATCAGGGAAAATTTTTGTTGTTTCCCATATCTTGGCTCGATGAAATATCGGTGTTTCGATAAAACCACGAAAACAACATTCGTAGGTTTTCGCACGACCATTGTTGTTACGAGGATAAGCTATTACTGCTACTAAGGACAATGAAAAAAAAAAAAAAACAATCCAATTACATTTAGAAAGTCGCGTACGACAGCCGTGCGCGTGTATGAGCAATGAATCAAAAGACGTTTGGATTGAAAAAAAAAAAAAAAACAATCCAATTACATTTAGAAAGTCGCGTACGACAGCCGTGCGCGTGTATGAGCAATGAATCAAAAGACGTTTGGATTCATAAAAATAAAAATAAAAACCCGACAACTCGGCGCGATCCAACCGAGCGACGCTGCAAAGTCCAAAGAAAAGAAAAAAGAAAAAACAAAATTGTCAGGGCCTGTTGACGTCCCTGCTGCTGTGCTTCGGCGGGGGAGTCCTGCTCTTCACGACCTTCCTCCACTTGGCACCGGAGGTCCGCGAGAGCGTCGAGCTCCACCAAGCGAGCGGCCGGCTCCTGAGCCTCGGCAGCCTGAGCCTCGCCGAGCTACTGTTCTGCGGCGGCTTCTTCCTCGTGTACCTCGTCGAGGAAGCCGTCCACGCCGCCCTGAGCGGCAAACCCGAGTCGTCGGACGCCCTGCTCTACCGCACCGTGTCCGTCCGGCGCTGCAACCACGCCACCAGTCCCGCCCACCACTACAACCACAACAACGGTGGCGGAGGAGGATCATCATCATCAGCTCAGCCCGTCCCGGTGAGAGCTTGGCGCCTGTCCGAGGGCTCGGAGGCCGACGAGGAGCGCTGCCCCGCGAGCAAACACGGGGACCGTCCCGTCTTCGTGGCCGCGGTCGCTCCCATCCGGCACAACGACCACTACCACGACCGGCCGCTATCCCAGCGGGGACACTTGCCGGGCTGCGAGGAGGCCGGTCTCAAGCCACGAGCCAACGAGCCAAAGCCCAACGGTGCAGGCAACAAACAAACTCGGCCCCACGACAACTCGATGCGTAGCCTGTTGACGGTCCTGGCGTTGTCCTTCCACGCGATATTCGAGGGCCTGGCCGTGGGCCTCGAGCCGGCCATGAGCTCGGTCCTCTACTTGGCCGCCGCCATAGCCACCCACAAGCTCGTCATCTCCTTTTGCGTCGGCATGGAGCTTTACGTGGCTGGGGCCTCGAGGCGGGCGATACTCGGCTACTTGAGCGTCTTCTCCATGGTCACGCCCCTCGGTATAGCCATCGGGCTCGGGCTCGGGCAGTTTCGCGACGTTGGCGCCGGGGACGAGACCCTCGGGCCCGTGTCCACGATACTCCAGGGCATGGCGGCCGGCACCCTACTCTACGTCGTCTTCTTCGAGGTGTTGGCCCGCGAGAGGGCCAACGACAAGAGCGGCTTGCTACAGTTGGCCGCCATCTTCGTGGGTTTCATGCTCATGCTCGGCCTACAGCTCGTCAGTAAGTTTGTTGTTGTCGTTGTTTTCCATCTCTGCGCTCCTTCTCCTCCCCGATCCTCGGCTTGGTTGGTGCAAATTGTATATAATATTGCTGCACGCATCGTTTAGGCAATTTGGAGCAACCTGAACCTTCGTAATGAATGTTAATGAGCATACATACCTATGATGCGTGCATGCCTTCATACTTAATATACAATGTCAAAGAGAGCTTTTGTCTTTGACTGTTGTACACGCGGGCATCAAATTTACGTGTGCCTCTATTTATACGTGACGTATAAGTACTCGTATAGAGCGATTGTAATCATGCAAATTGATGGTCTTGTGGATTGCGTCACTCGTCACTTCGTTGTTCATGACTTGAGCTATATTTTACCCTATACGTATTATATACACGATATTTTACCATGATCACCGATGGCTCCGCCTTTGTTTCTTTACCTGCGCGTATCTACATTATATAATATAATATAATATACCTATACTTGCGAATGTTGTGTGAATGCGTACGGCACACACGCGGATAATTCCAGGTGTTATTGATATGTACCTATACCTACTCTTTAAATAATGATATATAATCAAGGTATACAAGTACGCGAGGCCAACCCATGACTTGTTTGCCTTGGGTCACCACATGATTTTCACTTACTAACTACTAAGTAGGTATCCATACAAACCCATATGGAGACAAAAAGTCACATAAACTCGGTCCACGTAGTGCAGGGAGTGGAATTTTGTTTTCCCTTTTGGAAACTTGATTAAATCAAACCACTTTTATTTCAGGATCAAACAGTCCTTTTTACTAGTTTGATGAAACCACAATACCGAGCACACGGTCTCGTGAAGCAGTGGTGTCTTAATTATACATACGTACATACACCACACAAAAAACGATATTCCAAACTTTCTTTACTGACGCATGTGTATACGTTATGGCCCCGGTAACGATGTAAAATTTAGCACATGCTGCGCAGCACAACCAAGAATGTACACATGTTTCGGCATCGCGAAAGTCCATTCCAATTGAATATCAATGAGAACCATCAGGAACGAGCCTCGGAGTTTTTACATTTCCTTTACTATATTGTATTTTTTTTTTCTTTCTTTTCAGCCGCTCACTCGCACGGAGGTCACGATCATGGGACGAACCATACACACCATACTCACCCCGAGACCCTGACCAGTTAAACGCGCACAACTGTTGTTGCGTCTTGTGTGAGTACATTATAATATACATTTTTTTTTTTTTAACGTATCTTCGGGTTCGCCCAACGTGTAACAGAAGCAATTATTTTTATCGCTCAGAGCGCTCATCCAAGATATTTTGCCATCGCGTACATTTAGAAAGTAAGATTGGTTTGAAGGAAAAAAAAAAAATTGAAAAAAAATCGAAATCTCCAACGCGGTGACAAGTGTCGTCTCGTACGTGTCTAAAATTAAAGAAAATGTCGATCAGGGGTACGGTGAGATAGACTCTCGTTGCCGTTTGTGGGACAAATTTTATTTTCTTGAAATTTTATTCATCAGTTACCGAAAAGTGAGGATAAAAATCCTTTTGTTATCTGTTTACAGGCAGTGCCATCATCGTCGTCGAGCAAGTAACCATCAAGGCCGTTGTAGATGGTTTATCGACTGCACTATGACGTAACCGCAGCTTTATATATATGTATATGCACGAAAATGATTGTGCATGTATATATACACACACATACAATTCATAATAAAACAGCCGTAAAGCCGTATTAAGTACATACATCGCACAAAAGCTCTCCGGCTCCTCTTTGACCTGCACAAGGGGAGCGCAACTCTTATGCAGATTTAGATAATATACATGTACACGTGTACCTATACATATATAGATATCATAAATAATTTTTTTATCGAGTACCTACAGTTGTAGCTAAAGTCTAGTTGAAGAAGGACCGATAGAGTTTAGGTTTCAAGAGGAGCAAGTGCGTCTCGATGGATATTTAGATGCATGATAAACAATTTTTTTCTTTTTCCTTATTTTTATCCATGTCCTATTATTAAGAAAGCGAAACTTTCGTATGTTTTTATGCGTGTGTGTGCGTTTTTTGCCATAAGTTATACTGACAAGATTACATTATTCTTTAATGTTATATTTTACAATATTTTTCTATCGTAATGCGCGATAAAACAATAAAGACATTGTAACTCTGTAATGTAAGAAGGTGAGTTCATTTGGGACAAAATCACGTTGTCTTGCATTTAAATGTATTACGAGTATTTTTTAACTGAACTTTTTTCCGAAAGACTTACGCATGATGCATCATCGTTACAAGTATGATAGTGAGAGATCTTTGGAAACTGTAATTGTGTTTCCGAGAGAAAAAAAAACAATATTTTTGATAGGTTTTTAAAAGTTAACTTTGTGATAGGATTAACCAGTAGAATAAGAATGAGACACGTTGTCTTGCATTTAAATGTATTACGAGTATTTTTTAACTGAACTTTTTTCCGAAAGACTTACGCATGATGCATCATCGTTACAAGTATGATAGTGAGAGATCTTTGGAAACTGTAATTGTGTTTCCGAGAGAAAAAAAAACAATATTTTTGATAGGTTTTTAAAAGTTAACTTTGTGATAGGATTAACCAGTNTTTATTATTCTTACTTTGTACATTTCCCATGTAAAAAAAAAAACAATAATAAATTAATATCACTACTATAACGGGATTCTATTTTACATGTATATACAAAAGAACATCTTACTTGAAAACGAACTTAAAGATCTTTATCAGTGAGATTTATGTTGATAAGTAGAAACAAAATATAAATTGGTTCTTTTAGTAACTCAAGTCCACTGCAAATTACTTTATAAGTAGACTCCACAAGAAATTGCCGATTGAAAGAAAAGCTTAGTGACACAATCGATAATTTCAATGCCACAAAAACACAACATAATAATAAAGATAATAATAATTAAGCTTTTAAGACTAACTCAGTTGGATGATATCGTCGGCGTGAGTTGCCTGATGAGTTCGTAGCACTCCTGTAGCCTCTTGCGGTCGCCAATGCGTTCAAGCGTCTTGGCCGCCTCGGCGAGCATACCTGCACGCTCGCCCGGAGATGCCAATAAAAGTACCGGTAAGTGCCGGCAAGCCAGACACAGAGCCGCGGCATGCTCGCGCTCGCCACCTCCGTGCTCGTTGGATCGGTCCTTCCCACAGATCACCGAGCTCCGGGAGTTGCGATGGTGCAGGCTACGATCCAGCAGAATTTGCGTCTTCACTGGAGTGGCTCCGGCAATTATCCTGGCCGTTGCCTCGTACAAGAAGATTCGCGGTAAAACGGACTGAAAGCAAACGATAATCGTTTAATTCCGCGTGACTCGCAATATACCGATGTCGTTTTAAAATTTACGAATATACTTACTGGTATATGCTGGCAAATTTGTCTCATGCAGGCCAGGTCTCGCTGAAAGCCGACCAAAATGGGGTTGACGGCGGATTTTTTTATGTCTCCTTTGACTTCCTCCCATAGTTGAGTCCTCACTTCCAACAGCCAATCGCATACCCACAGTTGAGTGAGCTAAAACAAATTGCATTAATTTTTACAAATGCAACAACGATGGAAGTCAAGCAATGTTTGAACAAATGACTTGTTGTCTCGGCCAACCACGAGACTTGCACTGCAGAAGTACTGCACAATCAAGTGCACGTGCAATGCAACTACAATGCACTCTCGTAGCAGCTTCAATGGATCACCGTGTTATTCAATGATAAAAATACAATCAATATCTAAATGGTATATCTTACCAAAACATTTTGAGATGACTGCTGTTTGCAGTTGTAGTAAACGGTCGAGTGCTCCAAGAACATGCTAGCTTGATCGATGAGACGCATCGCCATTCGTTTCGACGGTAATCTCATCAATTGCAAAAGGAAAAGCACAGCGTGGGGTAGTGGATTTTTGTTGCCTGATTGCGAACTTTTTTCGAATGGAAATTTGCCCTCGACAATGTTCCATGCGTCCGAATCCTCCTCACCCAATCTGAAGCTGGCCGCGACGCACATTGCGGCGCCCCACCACAATCCGATTTCATCTTCAACTTCTGAAAAAATATTGATTACACTTGTTACGCTCATCTAAACTAGGGATTTAATCAATTCGATTCGAAAAAAACTCACTGGTAACTCCAACTTTTTCCTCACTGCAAATGCACAAGTCAACTTGGGCCGAAACCATGATTTTCCGGGAAATATCGAGCAATCCCGACGAGTGAGCCTCGCCAACTGTACCCGCCAATAATCTCAAGCCTTGGCTAATAAGATGTTCCCTGTAAGCTCTGGAAGCATATGACAGGGGGTCCGACTTGTTATTTTGCTGAGTAAAGTCGCTCTCTTCTTTCTGACCGTAGCTCCACTTCTGCGAGACTAGGAAGCGCATAGCATCGTCGTCGACGATCCACTTGAGCTTCTGCGGCACGACGCAAGAAGCCAACAGATTGCGAGCCTTGTTGAAGTAAAATTTGTGAACTATCGGGAAACGCGATTGCTTGAAACAGAGCGCCGCGTTCACGTAGATCTCGGCCAGCATTGATTTAGGAATGGTCTCGCCGGAAGCTTCCGCGTAGTTAACAGCGGACAAAGCTACGTGCACCAGGGAATTCTTCGAGCCACGGGACAACTTGAGACACAAAATATGCTCGTAGACAATGGCCATCTCCATAGCCGATAACTCGGCCAAGTACTTTTCGGACTTGTCGGCGATCTTTTTACCAAAGAATGACACCAGTCTGCTGATGTAAGTGCGATGCAAGAGCTGACGAAACATCTGCCACACGGTCGCGAAGAAAACCTCCATGCGCGTAAGCGGCAGATGATGCGAAAAGTACTGGAGGCACTTGTGGAGATCTCGATAGGCTTGTTCGTAGTCGTCCTTGGACATGTTAAACTCGGCTTGACGTCGCCAACGGTGTAGTTCCACGGATACCGTATTGTCGGCTGGTAGCACAGGATCACCATGTAGTAATAATTTGTATAAACCAAAAGCAAGGAGTAGTACATTAGTGAGCCACAAAAATACACTACTCCAAACGTTTGGCTCGGAATCCGGTGTATCTGTAAAAAGGAGTTATCATTTATGAGCAATCGTTGTAAATCATTTTCGATTACTACTTGTAAAAAAAATTCACGCAAACCTCTGTTATATTCTAGAATTGTTCTTCCCTCGTAATTCAATTTGTAATCATAATTGAATTTACTCATACTGTTCATGACAAGTCCAAGCGGATTAAAGGCTAAGAAGATAAAGAGGAATGCACAGAGCGAGACGCGGGTGTGATCGGTCATACCCTTGTTTGTGGGAGCTGTAGGTCTGTGTATATTCTGCAAGACCTCCGGCTCCTCCTTGATAGTTGGAGGCGGAGGCGAGGGTGGCGATAAGGGCGCAGGTGCCGGTGACAAAGACGGCTCGCTGGTATCGGAACACGGAGGCGTCAATTCACCGCACACGAGCATGTCGCGAACGTTGTGACGCTGTGCTGACATTTTCAACGTCGCGTTTTCCGATTTCAATTTCGAATTGCAATTCTGAAGATGTCTGATGTAATCTATTGTTTTTCGTAGAATCGCCGATTTGTTGAGCTTAGCGTCAACCCCAACGACAATGTTTTTGAGCTCGATAATTTTATCATTTATCGACGTGCGATACCGTCTCTCGATTGCGTTGTGAGCACTACGCTTAACTTCCTTGACTTTTGGAACAGCTACATGGGTACTTGTGTTTATTCTATTTATTTGAACTTTGTCCGTGTCCAATACAAGAGGAATTCCTGAAATATTTAATAATTAAAACTAATTCACCTTTTTATTGCAAAACTGATGGATGTATTGCATACCTGTAGCAAGAACAGTGCCATTGCAGGTATTTACTAGAGTGTGAATTTGATGCTGCACAGGTGCAGTGTTTATAGCTTGTGATGTTCCAGAATAAACAATAGGCTCGGATTTAATAAGCTTAGCCGGTAACAGCAACTGTCTCTGCTGCGCGGATACAGGTGCCAAGGTAACCACAGGTGACGATTGAACGTTGAAGTTTATGTTTGGAGAAATGGTATAATGTGAGCCAAAAACAGCTTGCGCCTGAACAGTCGGTGCTTGCACAATTTTTTCCGGTGCCACCTGGGTTACCTGGGAAAGTGGTTGTTGTTGCTGTAAATTAACACTCGTCTCCACTTGACTGGGCTGTTGACATTGTATTTGTTGCGCTGGTATCGTCAACACAGCAATATTTGGTTTGGTATTGATGGGTTCTTGGAAAATTGGATTCACTTTCATCTCTTCCGAACTTGAAGTATTAAAAAGATTGAACTCCAAATCTCCTTCCTCCATAGGCAGAGAAGAATCATCGAGTTCCAACAGATGTTCATCACTGAACAAATTATCATTGTTCAGCAGATCATTTTCACAATTCGACAATAAATCTGCAAATAAACACGCAGCCATTAAAATGTAATCATGTCAAATTCACACCAAATGGTACAATCTTTGTTGAAATAAATCAAAGGGAAGAAAATAATTTAAATTATTAAATGTGAAAGGAGAAGAACAATTAATCATAGTTCAAAAGAAAGCCGAACGAGATGTCATGAGAGGCAAAACCAGAGAAGTGTTTACCACCCAGTGTTTTGTTTACATGATTTTCGACTGGTGGCGCACTGACATTTAGCAGAACACATTTTAGTCCAAGCTGATTGGTGTATTTCTATAATAACAACGCACGAGCTCAAAAAACTAATTAAGAAAAAAAAAATCCAAGGCAATAGTATTTCAATAGAAGGGGTTTGTGATCAAGTGCAGAATGCAGTGCATTGTATGTAGGTACCATCGAAGCCGGTCATATCGTTGATGCCAAAGGTGTCGGTGGCGGAGAAGCCGGAGAAATCGTGCTCCTGGACGGGAGCCCAGGCGTCGGCGTCGCTCATCGTGCTGCTTCCGTATAGCGTTATTCTTCCGGACGCTGGACTCGAGTAACATCAAATGTAATGAAAATTAAAAAACCAAAACAAATTGTTTTCACCAACGATTATCACATGTGTAGAGAGTCACGCTTTTCACTGCACACGACAGGATACAATAATAATAAGTGGATGGACACTGTAAGTATAATGTACACAAACACGAGTTAGCAGCAACGTGTATCAGGTATAACCGGGAGAAAGCAGCTGGGAATATGTCAGAGAGAGGTGCCGTGGAATAAGAGAAAACCACAGGAATCACCCGACCTGCGCCACAGCCAATCCGAACGGCAAACCGAATCGGACGATATTACGTCACGAGGTCACGTGGATGCGCTGCTGGCCTGATGAGATCGACTACAGAGTCCGAAAGTCACTGATTGGCTCCGCCATTTTCGGGACTAACTAAGAGAAAAAATGAGAGAGCGAAGAATGCGAAGATGTGTTATACGCGTAACGCGTGCGTGTAAATATTGTGAATCAGTGTTTCCCTCTAACCCCTCTACGCCGCTTCTCCTCTCCTCACTCCTCACGGGGTTCTTGTTGTCAGCGCCATCTACCGTTGTGATTTTCGGAAACTATTTGTCTAGGGGAAATCATCTTGAGAGAAAAAACCCTAGATTGTAGTGCTATATATACACATATATTCGACCTAGGGTCTTCCGCCAAAAAGAAATCACCATAGAAACCACTATATACAGAGATTGTACTGTCGGTACTAAGGTCAGTATATTCGCAGAAACACGGGCCCTGCAGTATCGACGCTTAACGTACTTACCCGTCAAAGGTATCTTGCCCAGACATTGTCGACCGTCGGCATGGCAGGGTTCTCTTAATTCAACGCCATCTAGCGTTGCGATTTTTGAACTACCCCACAGTTATACCTGTATAAATATACTTATAGGAGGTCGATTTTCAGGTAAAAGATGAATTGCAAACTTTCTGCAAATAGCACAGCCAACGTAAAATTTTTGTTACATATCTATAAAATTAGTTGCGGCTGGTTTATAATTGATTAAATGGCTCTACTATAAGTATAGTAATAATTATTTGGATCCGCGCCATCTAGCGGTCGAAATTTTTTTGGCCAAAAATTGCTTCTGAAATTCTGAAGAAGAGCTTCAGGCAGTTTAGGCCCTAGAGCCATTTAATCAATTATAAACCAGCCGCAACTAATCTGACAGATATAAAATAAAAATTTGAAACTGTTCGTACTATTTGCGGCAAGTTTGCAATTTACCTTCTATCCGAATATCGACCTTCTATGTATATTTATACTTTCGGGTAAAAGATAAATTGTAAATTTGCCGCAAATAGCACAAACAACGTTAACTTTTTATTTTATATCTGTAAGAATAGTTGCGGCTTGTTTATAATTGATTAAATGGCTCTAGGGCCTAAGCTGCCTAAAGCTCTCCTTGAGAATTTTAGGGCCACTTTTTAGTTCAGAAATCCGCAACGCTAGATGGCGCTGCTCCAAAAAATTATTACTACTTATAGTAGAGCCTTGTAACTGATAATAAACCAGCCGCAACTAATTTGCTAGATACGAAATAAAAAGTTGACATTGTCTGTGATGTTTGCGGCAAGAGTTCAGTTTATCTTTTATCCGAAAATCTAACTCCAAAAGTATAGATATTCTACTTATATGTTTTAATAAAATCGACCATATGGCACTACTTAGAAGTGATTACCATAGTTACTACACATAACTTCACGTATATGTTACACCGTGCTCTCTAATGATAAAGTCCAAAGTAAATATATGTAACAATCATAAGCTGTACTTAAGTAAATGAAATAAAAATCGTCTGCTTTGCAATTTGTTGTGTGCGCGCGCTTTCGTGCAATCACGTGTTTTTGTTCACTCTTCTGCGTTTTTATGTACTTATAGATGTCGTGAGTCGTGACCGGGCTTCCGTAAGCGTATGTATGACATATGTATTTACAACAAAAACAACACCCCATACCGTACGAGCCTTTTAGTTTGTCAGCATAGGCCATAGCTCCCGGAAGAATTTTAGAGTATTTTTAATAAGAGGTAAGTGATGTTGTTTTTAATTTGTCATGAGCAAATATTGTAAAAACTATATATGCTTCTATTTTCATATAATATATCTCGATAAAACACATTGTTGTCGATGAAAATACACTTGTCCGGCCCTACAATAGTATAATGTAGGTACCAACTTGCGTATCACAATACTCTTTACTCGACGCAATAATTCCTTATTATTACTTTCATCGCCATTCGTTATTTTTTGGTGTACGAGTGTGTACATACGTATTTACATGCATGATTACATGCATGATACATTTTAAGTGATTAAAAATTGAACACGTAAGGATTCCTCGGCGTCTAACCTTTCAATAGATATGCGTCAGATACCGTTGCCTTCAGTATATGAGTGTATCTACACCACTCGTGACCAGAGCAATTTTTTTTATTTACGAGAAGTCCAGCTGATTAATATTTTAACTGCACATTACTCCGAAGATTCTTGCAACAGACTTCAATTTAATGATCAGTAAAAACATTTTGTTCCTACAAATATTTCGATAGTTTCAATTAAATTATTATTTTAAATGCGAAAATATTCATTTGAATTAAATTCACGCAAATTCATTGCTTTTTAATATTTAAATTGTATTCATTGCGATATTCTTGGTCGAGTCATTGACATGATGGGTTTATGTTCAAGTCATCATAGGATCGGTAGAAGAAAATTTCCTTGCCTAAACGATCCACGCGTTACAGTGTATTTTTATAAAATATTTACAACAAAGTTTTCGGCTAAAAATGTTTCGTAAAAGCGCGATAAAAAATTATTTCTTTGAGTTTACTTAATTTTATTTCAGTATTTAGTATACTTGACGTGATGCGATATTTGTGATGCATTACCCGATGTGATGAAGTGTCTGGAAGGATGCTTTTTATAGACATAATATAAATAATGTGTACATGAAATGTGGCGCAATGTGGCGATCAGTGATAATAATTGCCCATCTATATATAACTATACATATATGACATGAGTCATACAAACTGTATGTACACTCGTGATACGTGTTTTTTACGTTTTTTATCGTCAATCGTACACGAATTCTTTTATATATGTATTAATAGTATGTCAATCTTTTTTTTCCGAACGCCAAAAAAATAAATTCAACATTCCAATCAATAAATCTAATTTTTTTTCTCCATTTCGTTAATTCTTGGTAAATAATTTTTTTTGTTTTCTAGATGTAATGAATATTTAAAATCCAAAAAAATTGCATCATTTAGAAAAACAATTCATACACTGTCTTTAAAATTTTATTTTTTGAAAATTTGAATATGTTAGATTTTTTTATATCGAAATAAGGTAAACATTTTTTTTTAACTCCAACCGATGCGCGGAGGTATTATCACTGTAGAATTATGGAAAAACCAACACGTTATATTGTTTTTTCCCAACATGTTTGATGTAGTGCTCTCTTTTTCCCCAATATACCTAGTCTCTGTACTAGACATTAAATTAACATCCATTTTTTATACAAAATACACTTCTTTTCAGATACTCATTTTTCCTAAAACAAAACCAAAAAAGGAAGGAAAAAAAAAAAAGACAACTATGTCGGATCAAACCACAAACGGAAGCAGCCCTGCGGTGAGCAATGTACCACACCTGGAGGTGATTGACCGTGTGATGAGCATACCGGTTGTCCAGTCAGCAATCGAGAAGACCAACTCCACCTACTCTTACGTAAAAGATTCGCACCACCTGATCAACTGGGCGTTGAATTACGCCGAAGCTGGATTGCACTATGCGACTGCCACGGCTGTACCGATGGCTGCACCTTTGGCTAAAAAGTTTGAGGGCCCCATCAGCAGCGTCGATCAGAAACTCTGCCAGGGCTTGGATATGGTCGAGCAGAAGGTGCCTATCGTCAAGCAGCCGCCTACTGAGGTGAGAAATTTTTACACTGATCTCCCCCATTTCTTGGGTAGAGATTTACGTATAAAAATGATTGTTCGTTTCTTTCTCAGATCTACGAGGCCGCGAAAAAAGTATTGAACAGCTCGCTCCAGCCAACGGTTGAGAAGCTCGTATCTGCTAAAGAGTCCGCGAGTGTTCAAGCCAGTCATCTCAAGGAGATCAGTATCAACAAGGCCAATGAGGTCTTGAGCACCGACTACGGTGCTTTGGCTATCCAAGGCGTCGACAGCACGAGTGTCCTCATCAACCGCCTCCTGGATAATTTCTTTCCACCGGCAGCCGATGAAGAGGAAACTCCAGGTATGTAACTATGTATCAAAGGCAGTTCAATGCAGTAAAATAAAAATTGACTTATTTTATAATATTCTCTCTCTTCCCCTGTCTTGCAGCTCCAGTATCGGCGGACGAGAACAAAGTTCTTCACGCTGTCCAGACGATTGGCCAGCTGTCAGCAAAGACGGCGAACCGCGTGTACCATTCAGTGGCTGCACAGCTGAAGACCGTTAAGAAAGAGGATGTTTCCAATTACATATCCAGTGTCGTGTCAATTCTTCACTTGACCAATTTCCTGAAACTCGGACATCAGCCAGAGACGCCGAAAAGTACCGACGAAACAAATAGCGATTCGGCGGCTTCGGATAAGCCAAAGTCCAGTTAAAGAGAGGAAGACTCTGCGAAGAGATGATTTATTATTTTTGGGTGATGGTCGTTAACTTCTATGCGTATCGAAATTTATTGTAATTGCCAATGAAAAGTTGAGCTTTTATGCATATATAGGCTGTATTTATTTGATATATTTATACATATGTTTACCTGAGATAAGAAATTTTATACAAAGTTTGTAAGAGACGCTTATTGATGAAAATTTTGATACCTGTTTTTTTTATATACTTCATCTATTTTATAAAAAAAAATATATGTCTTGTAGCTCTGAATGCTCGTTTCAAGGACACGATTTCGTAAATACTGTTTTTGTAATGTACACAATTGTAAATCTATGAACATTATTATACTCGTTATTTTTTTATACAAGTCTCAGTGCCAGTACTGATATTGTTAGTTTCACAAAAACCGTGTAAGACTTTTAAATACAAAAAATCTTCTAATATATTTCTAAAAATGTACAAAATCATCATACGTACTCCAATACAAAATCACAGGACTTGTGTTTAAAAAACAAAAAAAAATTTGGTATTTGTATTGTAATTGTTTATACGTATTTTAACACTTCTGTAAAAAAAATATTAGAGTATTACGTACATTACATACATAAATAAATACTGTGTATAACTAATGTGGGTGCCAACAACGGAAAATAAGTCTTTAGCTACTTTTATACAAAAATATTTTGCATGACAATTCGAAACTTATTGCTTCATCTCGATTATTGAATTTAATAAAATTTAACTTTTACCTTACATGAATATATATATATATATATTCAATAGATATGCGTNGATATATATATATATATATATCTGCACATTTTTGCAGTACTTGTAATAATTAACAAGTGTCGATTATATTTTATGACATATGGGTATATAGCATTTTTATTTTTCATGTTCAATAAAGTACTGATGTTTATTAATTTGTAACGTTTTGATGATTTTTACCTAGAATTTATTATTTCAATAATTCGTATCAAAATATTTTAAATACATTTTTAATTTGTTCAAAAATACAATGTTATCTCGTATATTAAATGATTGTTTCGCTGATGAAAACAAAATGTCCCACTATCAATTTAAGTGTCAGTGTAAATTGTATCGTACAGTTTAAGTCTGGTTTAAGTTAGTTTATTGGCTTTGTATTTTTTTACATATATACAGCCTGATGTTACGGGCCGAAAATTTCGGCTGTATTCCGCAAATGCTGAATAATATGCCGCAAATATATATTGAACAAATCTCTTTTCCACGTAACGATGTATAACAATATTAGGTACAAGCTGATGTACTTACTTAAGTAAATGAAATAGAAACCGTTTGCTTTGCAACTTGTTTTGATGGGCGCTCTTTCGTGCACTCGTACATAAGTACGTGTTTTTGTGCGCACTCTTCTGCGTTTTTATGGAGATGTCGTGACCAGGCTTCCGTAGAATCTAGAATCGCCCTCTGAAAGTCAAACACATCACTTGTCGCGCTCGATGCGTCGATGTAAACTCCCTTGATCGCGCCCCTTTAAAATTAATGTTTACAATGTCGGAGGTCAAAATAGAAGTAGAGAGGTGAAAAGTCCTTCTTATAAATTAAGTAGTTTGTACTTTTATAATGAAAAAATTTAAGGATTTTTTAAACTTTTGTACTTAACCTTCATATTTATAAAACTGATAGAATTTGATGTATAAGATTAAATTTTAAGGTTATAGAGTTGTTTGACAACAAACTAACGATAAATAATTTCTTTTTATTTATTATCTATTAGCACAATGCCGGAAGAAACAGACAATGTGCTGAAAAATGGTAATGGTGAAAAAACTAGTGACAGTGACGTTAATTACAAGGAAGAAATAAAAAACGAAATCAAGGCAGAAATTAAAAACGAGTTAAAAACAGATGAGATGCATGACAAAACCAATGGACGTGCGACAGTCGAAATTGGAAATTGTTATTGGTAATTGTTTCATCAGTCCACTGATTTTTCTGCAAACGTATCATATTTTTGCATCATGAGGTTTACAATTTATTTCTAGTGGCAAAGATAGAAATCTGAATATTGCAGAGTTGTTGTGTGCCAGTTGTACGAGATGGTTTCATGAATCTTGTGTTGGATATCAATTGGGCAAGTTGGTACCATTTATGATGAACTACGTTTTTGTATGTAAAAATTGCTCTCAAACTGGACTAGAGAATTTCAAGAAAAATCCAGCGCGTAGGTTTTTGCAACTAAATTTTATACTGCTCTATTATAATTGAACTTATGGGTGTGTGTTTGATCTACAGAGTTTCCACAAATGTGCGTGACTGCTATTGCAAATTTAATACAAAGTTGCCAAAAAGATAATACCAACAGAACTGTCTTTCACAAGGACAGAGATATAATTCCATTTATAGAATATCATTGGGAAAGCATGACAACAATACCTAGAAGAGTGACACTGTCATGGCATGCAAGAGTCAGTATTTTCTTTCATTAAATCTCTTACATGTTTTCTTCTTTTTCATAAAATAATTTCTCTTGACGTCTTATCTAAATAAAATAAGTTAATTTTAATCAAAAATCTGCATAGATACACAAAGCTCTGATAAAAGATCTTGGAACACTTTTTTTTATGGATGACACAGCAGCAGAAAGCCAGCTGTATGGACTTGTATGTGCAGATCTAATGTCCATTAAACCTAATTATGAAGCTATGGTGAAAGGAGGTACTTTGAAAGTGACTGACATGGGAATACAGCAAATCGGTAAATACAAAATCTAAGATTTAATCAGCTATTTAACAACTTCAACCAAGCCTTATCTTATCTATACACTTTGTGTCGGGTATTATATAGCTGTACGAATTTTTTGTTAAAAACTTCAACTTAAAGCGATATATTTTTGTTTCTTCACTTTTGCGGCCTTTGTAATAATGTTTTGTCACATTGATATAAAAATTACAGTACCAATATCTAGTGGCATGAGAGGACGTAATTCCAAACGTAAGTTTCCTGTGGAGGGAATTAGTTCTGGTCCAGGCAAAAAAGGTAGAGGTTCAGACATCACAGCTGCTAAGCTCTCTGCTCATGGCTACCCCATGGATCATCCTTTTAATAAAGAAAACTACAGATATATCCTAGCTGAACCAGATCCACACGCGCCTTTTAAACAAGTAAGTCAACTTTTTTATTGTAAAATTTTGGTAATTGAATGTCACGTGTTATTATTTTAGGAATTTGATGAAAGTAGTGATTGGGCTGGTAAACCGATTCCTGGGTGGCTTTATAGACCACAGAGTCCAAATGTTGTGCTTTTGGCTTTGCATGATAGAGCACAACAGTTGAAAGTTTCAGAGGATAGACTGACAGTTACTGGCGATAAAGGATATTGCATGATCAGAGCAACTCACTGTGAGTATTTAAACATTTTTGTAAGTTCAAATTTTATGACGCATTAAAATTGATTGATCATTATTAAATATCATATTGCAGCTGTAAGCAGAGGTACATGGTATTGGGAAGCAACTCTGGACGACATGCCTGAAAATTCTGCCACTAGGCTTGGTTGGGGCCAAGAATATGCTAATTTACAGGCACCACTGGGTTATGATAAGTTTGGCTACTCTTACAGATCTCGGTAATTGACAATAATATTTCAATGTATGTTTTTCAACTTGTTGGATTCATAAAAAAATACTTTAGTAAAGGAACGCGTTTCCACGAAAGCAGAGGAAAACATTACGGTACAGGATATGGAGAGGGAGATACTGTAGGATTCCTCATAATATTACCAGATGATTACAGGCCGTCACACATTCCTAAAACATATAAAGATCGTGTATGCATTAAAAAAAAACTTTTTTACATCAATTTTCACCAGTAGTGACTCAAAAATTTTTAAATGTTTTAGCCATTAATAAAATCCAAAAGTCATTTATATTACGAAGAAAGGGATCAAATTCCGGAAGCTATAAAAACATTAAAACCTCTATTAGGCAGTAAGATAGTATATTTTAAGAATGGTGTTACTCAGGGAGAAGCTTTTGTAAATATGTATGATGGTGCTTACTACCCATGTGTTTCAATTTACAAAAGTGCCACAGTATCTGTGAATTTCGGACCACATTTTAAATATCCTCCTAAATGCGTCAATTTCAGAGGGGTAATTAATAATTTGTTTATCTTTATAATTATTATAAAACGTTACCATGTTCCATGTAACTTTTAATAACTCTTTCAGATGTATGATAAAGCAGAAGAAGCAATTGCAGAACAAGCAATGGCTGACATACTGTTTTTTACAGAAAACGAGGGAAAATTAAGATTAGACAATATTACATTATGACACTAGTAAATGTTTTTAGTTTCGTTTTACTTTAATTTTTAATAAAAAAAAAATAAATAAAAAAAAATTTCTTCGTACATTTAGTCCAGCAATGTCCTTTGGCCATTGAAAAAAATATGGATGAATACGGAAAACTTACATATGAAGTAATTTACCATGCCATAAGTTAATTTAAAAATGCAATTTTGTCTTAAGATGTGATGAGATTTTTTTATCACACAAGTATTTACATTTGTATAAAAATCATTTTCAATGCATTGTTAGAAAATTTTAGCTATTCATTACAAAATAAGCTTGATAAAAATTTGTCAATCACAATAAGCCTATTTGCCAAATCCACCTCTACAATTAGGACTAGGCTCAATTACTTTAGTGGACTCTGCCCACTGACTTGGTGTTTTAGCCTTAAAGAAACATAAAATTATCTTTATAGTTAAAAGTTAATTGAGATAAGCCTGAATATTAAAATTATATACTTACGACAATGGATAGTGCATGAACATTAGACCGCAATTCATCACTGAGTAACTCATTAACTAATCTATGTCTCTGTTCAACATAAAAGTAATTTTAAATAATGTAGTAAAACGCTCGAAAAAATTTTTTCATTTGTAAGATTAATAATTACCTTGATCAATGGTAAATTTTCGAATTTGTCGGAAACAACGACAACTTTAAAATGTGTTTCTGAGCCTTTGGGCACATTATGCATATGAGATTCGTTGAGCACATCCATGTAAACAGGATTAAACTTTTCCTCCAATTTCTTCCTCATTAGAGTTTCAACGGGTTTTGGAAAAACTGCCTGGGCCATCTGACGAAGTGTATTGTTGTAGCAATAATCATAACCTGTAAATCATTTTTATTACAATGACACATTAAATAGCACTTTCTCTGATTTCTTGTTGAATCACTTCATTTTTCAATGAGGTCTCGATACTGTCAGTCCTTTAAAAATCGCAACCAATTTATTTGAGTCTTTTATTAACGTCACAAACTCACCATGCAATCGTGCAAAGATCCTCAACATCTAAGCAGAGAAAAAAAACTTAACGCGAGTTTTTTTCAAGTACAGTATTTACTTGAATCAAATGGCAAACGAGAAATAAAATTTTTTTGTTGATTTTCGAAGATAACATTAATTGCTATTGGTGGAGTTCTATGTTACCTTGAAAATATTTATATTCTAACGTGTTATAATGGTGACTGGTCTAGAACAATCGGTATTGTGACGGTCTGCAAAACTGCTTCGTCCTTTGCTTTTGCTATATTCATCCGCTAGGTGTCTAACCGTTCCTTCCGCCCGTCAGTGACCGGAATTGGTATCGATCGGGTCGGTACATAATGCTGTTTTAAAATAAATCGGATACTCTCTCAACTGTACAAAAGAGAGATTTATCAGGATTATTCCCAAAAATACAATACACATAATACATCAATAGCAAGTTCTGAACGTTCAATGGGACAGCTATGGTGCAGGTGCTGAAATACCCATATAATCTCTGCCAATCGCTCACAATCTGGTTCCTCTCCAAAGTTACAACGGTGCTGAAAAATCCAACAGAGACCTTTTGACACTTTCAAATCACTGAGCACGAGATTACGATAAGATGGAACTATACGGTATATCTAAAATCTTCAGCTGGTATTTTCAGGACATGGCCACAGCAATGAAATCGTTAACATTATTGGGACTATTGAAATATAAATAATGGCAGTAATTAATACCAATGCAGTTTTATTAAACATGTATGTACAACACAATATCAATTTTCGCACTTTAACTCATTTCAAATACATGTAATAAATTAACATCTACATAGTTGTATAATAGTTTCACATAGTTTATATACAATACAAAAAATTTTTTTATCAAGAAACAACATTGCAATAAATAAATAAATGCCCATAAGTATATATAGGTGTGGTGACAAACGGTACTCTGTGCGCGTCAGTCGATCAGTGTTAATTTATCAGTTCGATAAAAATGTTACATTTCGGCTCAACGTTTGTAAACGCAATATTTTAAAATGCAGTATACGGATTTTTTTGTATGCTTTTTTTCCTTAGTACAAGTAAAACGTTATTTTAACACCTAAAAATTGTTGTTTTCTTTTAATTAAAATTCGACAAAAATCTAGTAAACTATAAAAATAAATGCTCAACGTGTTTAAGAAAAGACAAAATGATACACAAAAACATAAATTGCACTGTTGTGCGTTTTTTACACACTTTCGGTTAATATTACAATGTTGCGATTAGCGTAGGTATATCTAGGTTTAAAAATATTAAAATGTAACCAACAGTTGTACTGAATCAAACAAGCGTTTTCATGCAATATTATTTTTTTCTTATCGATTCTGCAAAAAAAAAACAGTTGTACTGAATCAAACAAGCGTTTTCATGCAATATAATTTTTTTCTTATCGATTCTGCAAAAAAAAAAAAAAAAAAAAAAGGAAACAGAAACATAAGAATCTCGATTTAAAATACCTGTCGATAACAACAAAAAAACATTCCGATAAAAATGACCAACTCGGCCAAAACATACAAATATATGATTCATTTACAATGATGAAACGTAAAAATGCATAAACGATCTCTATAAAGACTTCACCAGCTAGTTCAATTGTTTCCGAAAATAGCCGCCCGCTGTCGGAACTGTTCGCGCCGCGCTGCCTTTTCCTCCTCCTGACGCCTACGTTCTTCCTGCTCCATTCGAATCTCGTGCTCGAATTTATTCGAATTACTTTGCTGCTCGATCTGGAAAGCGAAAATATAATTGTAGGATATTTATTACGCATAGTTCATGAAAAGGCAATTGCTTAGATCGATCTTACCTTAGCTTCGAAGAAGTTTTTGGCACCGTTGACACCGACCGCGTCCACGTCCACTTCTGTGAGTCTAGCGAGCTGACCCAAGCCAGAGTCGTGCTCGAGTTCACCGGCAAGCGCTTTACGGTAAATCAATAGGAACTGCAAGAGACAAAATAAATTTTTTAATAATCACTCAACAAAATATTACGTGCTGACTCTCGTGCACCTTTTTTTCTTTCTTTTTTTAAGGGGGGAGTATGATTTTAAAATGTTGGACGAAACCGTTTCTTATAAAAACACGGGATTTTCATTGTATCGGTTGTTGTACCTATCAGATCTGCACGCGAGTCGTTTAATTAAGAGAGAGGGGAACAACTTTCCAATCCATGTAATTGTTACCATCCATCGAGGCCGTGCGCTTGAGTTACGATTAATTAATGTAACCGATTTTCGGCTGTAAGCTTTGAAAAAATTACAGGTACGAAAGTTACATATACTTATGGGTACATAACACTATGAAGGGAAGGCATCGGTCACACGTGACACTCCAATGACTCATTTTCTTTCAGTCAGCACCGGGAGGGGGGGGGGGAATTGTTCCGGTGAACTTTGAATTTCCTATATCCCAATGTCACGAGTAATATACACGGTAAACCTTACAGACTTGACAGATTAATTATCTACTAATACTCATACGAGCGAACTGATTCATCGTGCTAATCATCGGCAAAAAGAGAAAATTTTTCGTTATACGTTTCATTGTATGATTGTGTGGCCGATATACTTACTGACAAACGGTACGATTTCTAATTTTCAAATCGAGTCCATTCAGTAATTGGATACACTTGGAAACATTTCGTGGGCTTCCTCCTCGTGTCAGATTCCATTGAATTTTTTTTACAGTAAGCCGGGTATTACGACAAGAGTAAAGTTTAAATGTCCCGTGTTACTTGCAAACAAAATGACCCCTAACACGATCCAACCGAATATTCCTTATACGGACAGAGTAAATGTATACCTTTTATTGTACTTGCAGTGATAACATATCATCATCATCATCATTGTACGTGATGGTGAGTCACTCGTGCAATATAAGTACGTACACGTGTTTACCCATTTGAAATTTCACACGCTGGGGAGCAAAAAATCAATAAAATCAAGCAAACATCCGGTTTACGCGAAATGCCACGTTTAAAATGACCCTCTTCTGCATTGCACTTACTGTACACACGATGTGACGCATAAAATTCATATCATATAATATGAACATGTATGTTACAATCGCGTGCTAAATATAAACACACGTACAACGAACAAAGATAAGGGGAGAGAGAGAGAAATTGTCCACTCCACAGATAAGAGGGAAAGGGCGAGTGTACCACCAAACAGCGGGGGAAAAATATATTACTTACGCGTGAATTAATGAACGAGAGGATAGCGATTGATATCGTCTTTTCCCGCAATCGTATTCTCACTGGATTTGAATGATTCATCGCGCTATGAGTAATAGGGACGTGTACGTACACCATACATTAAAAAAAAAAAATAAAAAAAAAAAGCGATTATCGAAATAAGTAAACTAATGATTTGTCCAGACACAATTTATGCCCACATTGATATTGTAGGGGAGCAAAAAATTGTATAACTCGGTATATACCTATATACCTCATGATTTATCTTTACCGCAGCCGATCTCTGGTATATACGTATTACGTAGTATATATTATTATGGGGGAGCTGTTTACTCCGATGGAACTGACAAACAATGCACACGAAGGACGAATATGCAATATTATATGCATATGTATGTACTGGCGACCGATACAGTGAAAAATTCGCGTGTATTCATTTGCAGAATACTTGAACAAAGGAATAATTAAATTTATTGAGATGTAAAAAAAAAAAAAAAAAAAAAAAAATAGTAATGGGAATAAGACTTATAGACCTGCAATAGGTGCCATTAATTTCACGTCTCACGCGTTGTACATTGTATCGTATCGATGATGCTACTTATTGTGGCCTCAGAGAACTTTCTTGAGCGAAGAGCCGGTCAGCGCGCGACATCATGTAAGTTAACGGCAAAAACGGCACTTTCGACGCTTTTACGTCTATGCGCGTGTATACGTATACGTATTTGTCCATGGGCACACATGGGTATTTTATTACTGCTATGAAATCGTGCTTGCACAGATAGATAGAGCCAAGTACATATAGGTATACACTTTACGAGAGATAAGTATGGTATACGGACGATACTTTTTATTGCCATGTATACCTATCTAATGGCTATCTATGACCGAGCGAAAGGAAAGAAAAAAAAAAAAAAAAAAAAAAGTGCCGGCACGCATGAGCCACGCACACGTATACCTAAGTAAACGTATACGGTATACTTATGGTACGAGGAGTGATGGTAAACATATGGGTACACTTTTACTGTGACTGTCATTTCATTATTTTTATTATTATTATTATTATTATTATGATCATTAAAAATACATATTTCCTATTGATCTTTAGGATGAAATATCAATCGCGATGTAATATACAGTGAAACAAGCAAACGCAAGTCTATATAACGACTATGGCATCCCAAGTGAAGTGTCGTTGGAATTTTCGATACTTATCGTACCCGTAAGAATTTCAATCACGCCGTACTTGAAAAAGAAAAAGCCACGCGACTGCAATTTATTATACCGGAAGCCCCGTGTACGGACGAGGAGTCAATTCCCTATGGCCATGCAATTAAGCATATACCCTAACTGTACGTTCAAGTATATAATATATAGTGTGGCCATGGTGTACGTGCACCTCGACGTGGTATACGTACATTCAATTTTTGTTCTTCTGTAACAATAATAAAAACAAAAAAATACAGTGCTCGAGAGGGACAGGGAGTGCGCGAGCACTGTACACGTGTATCGTTTTCCAATAAAAAACACACACAAAGCCTGAAATCCAATTGACGCGCGGAATCAAAGTGTAAGCGCCACGAGTGATCCAATCGCCGGGTTATTTCGAGATTATCTATGTTTAAGTAAACAAAGAAAGGGAGAGAGAGAAAAATAAGTTCACTGACCTCGCGAAAGGAAATACGTCCGTCCTGGTCCTCGTCGACCTCTTGGATCATCGCCTTGAGGCCCAGGTGTGTTTGGGGCGCTCCCAAGACCTCCATCATGCGCTTCAGCTCGTTCAGATCCAGAAAACCGTCTTTTCCATCGTCGAACCTGTTTAATTATCAATCGGAACATTACTATGGGTTTCTACATTATTTTTATTTATTTATTTATTTATTTTTTTTTCAACTGCGAATAGATAGGTAAAAAATTTAATAGTATTAGGTGTCATATATCACGCACTATCGTTGATTTATGTTGTATATTCATAAATCAAACATTTCTAGTTGTTGGTTTCGAATGATTGAAACGGATCGCAAAATATTCATCGTTTCGTATATACTGTAAAATGAAAATAGAAAAAAAAAAAAAAAAAAACATCCTTGGGACCTCGTGTTGAGAGTCGAATCTATTGAATTATTCAACTTGTTTTTGCTCTTTTTCCCCACTGGCAGTAGGTGTTTCCATGTTTGTACATCGTGTGTGTAAAAAAATCGTTGAAGCTTATAAAAAAAAGCACGTCGGGTCTTTGAACCGTAAGTGTCGCTTGAATCCTTTCCCTAATTCAGTATTTTTGTTTTTTTTTTTTGTTTTGTTCAACCCGTTTTGTCAGCTACAAAAGAACAAAAAAAAAAAAAAACGAACTGAAAAACTTGTCTAATGCATAAATAAACTGTACAGTGAGTCATTGTACTCGGCACGAGCTATCAAAGTGATCGAAACAGAGATTATTATTTCCTGCATGTACCTTTTCAAATGAACAAAACGTATTTTTTAATTAACAATTAATATACATCACCATTACCCCCCAAATGGAACCCTACAATCTGCCGTGTGAACTGTTTGCACTTACGTTCGCGCCAATTGATTCAATGTTCAGCCTAATTGCCATCATCTTAATTGAAACAACGGCGTTACCATCATCTGATTAATTGTATTACCTATTTCCTCTTCCTCCTCCTCTCTCTTTCTCACTCATGTGCGAACAAGAAAAAGTCGTGCCGCGCCATTAGGCATCGACGAAGCTTGTACTAACTTTTTTTCTCTAACAAGTATATTCAACGAGGAGGAAATCATGTATCAAAGAAAAAAAATTTCTTTTTTTTTTTATCTGTTTCAAAACCATGTACATTATTTTATCAAATAGTTTGGTGGGACAAATTGATTGATAGCCATGAAAAAAAGAAGAACGAACGAGTTAAAACACTCGATGTAAAATATGATCATCCAAATCAATTATCTAATTAGATCGATTCCCTCAATGAGCTTCCGCGTAATCTCAGATGAAAATAAAAATCTCTCGCAAATCGATTGTTTCAACTAACCCACACAATCGTATAATCAAACGGGCTTTTCTCTCGCGGTACTTATTCGGCAACCTGTGTAAAAAATGTGTTTTATGGGGTATCCGCTGCATGCACATAAATACGCGTCAAGATCGCCAACCGCGCGTATACTTGTAGGGTAAGCGGTAGAGCACTGATACCAAGATCGTTTGGAAAATCGGTAACAAGTGAGAGCGCCACTAGAGAAAATCACCAACCATTATCATTATAATCATTGGTCCTTCTGGCGTCTCGTCGCGTGAAAAAACTCTCACTCATAGGTATAGGTATACGCGCTTCCGCGGTACATACAACACTGTACAAGTCATTTGGCGAGAGCTGACGCTTGTTCCGTATTATGTACGCGCGTATACGTACTTGCGTGTGCCATTTTTTTCCCCAAGGATGCAACGTTGGGTTTAAAAATATCGGATGGGGAAAGCTATCGACGAGTACTTCGATTGCGCGGTATCTATATGTATAGTTGAGGGGAAATCGCGTGTGTACAAAGTTTGTTTGTGTGTATATATACGTATATACGATGACGATGTACCCCAAAGTGCGGAAGTGATTGTTTCTCTTCATACTCACGCGTGTATTTTTTTTTTCTTTCATTTTAGACTGCCCGTACGATTTGTCACTCTCAATGATTGAACTTGGTCGAGTTAGCGCGCACGTTACCGGTATATATCATGACCAAGGTTGTTATCAACGCGTGTGTGCAATCATATTCAATTTTTACCGAGTGTATGAAAAAAAAAAAAAAAAATACAACAAAATCAAACATTATATGCTTCAACTTTGCGAAGCAACAACTTTTCTGTTTGTCAGAGGAGACGGAACAACGGGCTTCCCAAGCAATTTTTTCACGCGCGAGTGTAATACACGCATATGCTTATTAATATAAATATATTACGCGAATACAATGCAATTACCCATACGGTGGAAAGAAATGTATACATCAGCAATACATGATGAGGTCGATGATCTCTGATATTATATACACCACCTTCGCCGTATCTCTATATAATTAAGTGGGTATACGTTATACATGTAGTGTTTCTGTGAAATATGGATATAGAGAGACACAAACGAGAAGTGCGATTGTCACGATTAAGTTCCAGCGATGTTAAGTTTTACGCGCCACGAAGTTTAGGTGGTGTGTGCACACTAATCGTATAGAATCGTGGCCGCTCGATGAAGACGAATGCAAAAAAAGGTTTAAGAGTAGGTACACTTGTACATGTGTATCTCCGAGTCTTGTGCTTAATACACGCAGCGTGAGCTCGAGGTCAAAGGAGGTTTTCTTTTCTTTTCGGGTCGCGATCGATTCCAACCATGCATAATATGTCTCATACTTTTGTATGGCTTATGAAGAAAAATTGTAAAAAATACTATTTTATAGTGTTGATATGATAAAAAAAAAAAAAAAAAAAAAAAAAGAGGACCCGCATCAGTTTAGGGGAGTCACAATATCATAATTTAACTTTGAGCATTGTGATTTACACAAAAATGGTCCGATTTAAACGGGCCAATAGAGACCTTGGGGTGCATAAACACTGTACCTGCATCACAAAAATCAGGGAGCCGAATAAGTACACATGAGTATATTATGCATCCGGCGCGTTTCTGCTTCCAAGTTAAAACCCAAGTCAGAAGATAATTGTAAAGAAACTTGCATGTTATACATATACACGTGATACGAATATTTTCACTACAATCTACTTCGTGAATAATTTCGTACCAGGTATATCTTCGCGACAACTGGGACAGCTCGATTTTTTTGCGAAACAACTTTTTTTTATCATTTCGGATTGATCACCTGTATAACGCGCTACACCGAAGTCGTAATGCATCATGTAATCTCAAACATTGTATTGTATTATGCAGTTGGCGAGCGAGCGTGTAGTTGTCAAAGCCTATCATATTATATACCTATGTACTTAAAGGTGATTGCGAGAGGCAAAGGTGTTTTTGCCATTCACTGACATTTCGCAGGAGATTTAAGTCGAGCAGCACATACATAGAAGAGAGCGTGTATATACACTGATTGCGTCAACAAATTCAATATATGCTCTGCGCTTTACACAGTCGTCCTATTTTTTTTTTTTTGTTTTTTTTTTGTTTTTTTTTTTCAACCCGTTTTGTCAGCTACAAAAAAAAAAAAAAAAAAAAAAAACATCCTTGGGACCTCGTGTTGAGAGTCGAATCTATTGAATTATTCAACTTGTTTTTGCTNTTTTTTTTTTTTTTTTCATAAACAATGCCGCGTTTGTATTTTACCCGCGCACAAGCTGTGTCGGCAAAAAAGCGCTGTGTTGTTTTTAAAAAAAAATATTTGCGTACCCTGATTTTGATCCGACGAGAGATTTTGCAACTTATGTATATAAAACACTGGCTTGACATGTAACCATCGATACGTAAAATTTTGAAAAAAAATTTGTTCCATCGGTCTAATTTGAGTCGCGAATCGCTGTGGTGATCAATTTATCCATCCAATTATCATAAATAAAAAACAGAGCCTATGATTGGCGTATCGGGTACCATCAAAATTTCACTACGTTAACTTCAATACGTTAACGGCAATGTGTATATACATAATATATAGTGTATTTCTATATGTGCATAGAGGTAAACGCAAAAATATGTGGATAATTATACAGATAGGTGTAGTTGCAGGCATCTGGAATTTTCCCGGACAATGTAATGTATACAACGTTACTCACTTCCTCGCGACTTTCCCGTTTCTAAATCCAGCTAATCTGAATAGGTGTATATCTATATACGCTTTCGACGAGACGACGGGGACGACGCTGTGAGAGTATGAGCATGTTACCTGCATACACGAGCGGCTCGTCGCTTTTCCTTTCCTACATGGAGAAATATATACTCCGATACAGGTACATATTATAGTATAAATTTCGTGTCGCAACGTATATATACGAAGGACCCATGTGTATCAGGATACATAGGTATACAATGAGTCTCTATACTTACACGATTGCTCGATGTGAATCGGTTGAGCGTCTATAATGATTACGGATAAAGAAAGAGGATCAAAAGAGCCGCTAGGAAAGACGATTTCTTTTTTTTTTTTTTTTTTTTTTTTTTTCCATGGATAACGATCAGTAATACCTGCACACACGTATGGATCGGCGAAAATAAATTATACGCATGACGACATATATATATATATATATATATTTATGATTCAAAGATTGAAATCGCACTTAAATCACAGTTAAATCGTCTTAAATTACTGAATCACGTGAACAACCCCTGGATTTGCGAAGAGGAGGACTCATGCATAAATTACACACGTTACTTTGTAACGTGTTTTTATGTTTTAAAGTAGAAAATCCGTTAGTAGGCTGCTGTGTATGTGGTTGTGACTTTTGCTTTTTCCGGTGGGTTTTATTTCGTTTAGATTGGATTACTTTTTTTTTCGCGCATTTCTACGATACGAAAGAAACGGAGAAAATTATATTTATTTTGATTTGATCGCACGATAGCTAACGCCTTGACTTTGGTGTATATATATATGTATATATACGTATATACGATGACGATGTACCCCAAAGTGCGGAAGTGATTGTTTCTCTTCATACTCACGCGTGTATTTTTTTTTTCTTTCATTTTAGACTGCCCGTACGATTTGTCACTCTCAATGATTGAACTTGGTCGAGTTAGCGNTTATTATTATTATTATTATGATCATTAAAAATACATATTTCCTATTGATCTTTAGGATGAAATATCAATCGCGATGTAATATACAGTGAAACAAGCAAACGCAAGTCTATATAACGACTATGGCATCCCAAGTGAAGTGTCGTTGGAATTTTCGATACTTATCGTACCCGTAAGAATTTCAATCACGCCGTACTTGAAAAAGAAAAAGCCACGCGACTGCAATTTATTATACCGGAAGCCCCGTGTACGGACGAGGAGTCAATTCCCTATGGCCATGCAATTAAGCATATACCCTAACTGTACGTTCAAGTATATAATATATAGTGTGGCCATGGTGTACGTGCACCTCGACGTGGTATACGTACATTCAATTTTTGTTCTTCTGTAACAATAATAAAAACAAAAAAATACAGTGCTCGAGAGGGACAGGGAGTGCGCGAGCACTGTACACGTGTATCGTTTTCCAATAAAAAACACACACAAAGCCTGAAATCCAATTGACGCGCGGAATCAAAGTGTAAGCGCCACGAGTGATCCAATCGCCGGGTTATTTCGAGATTATCTATGTTTAAGTAAACAAAGAAAGGGAGAGAGAGAAAAATAAGTTCACTGACCTCGCGAAAGGAAATACGTCCGTCCTGGTCCTCGTCGACCTCTTGGATCATCGCCTTGAGGCCCAGGTGTGTTTGGGGCGCTCCCAAGACCTCCATCATGCGCTTCAGCTCGTTCAGATCCAGAAAACCGTCTTTTCCATCGTCGAACCTGTTTAATTATCAATCGGAACATTACTATGGGTTTCTACATTATTTTTATTTATTTATTTATTTTTTTTTATTTTATTCCAAAGACAGAAGCGTTAAAGAAGAAAAGCAATTTATTTGAAAATAAAAGTATGCGTCAATTAATTTCTTTTCTTTTTTCCTTTTTTTTGGGAAGAAATGCGCGGTAAACCGTTTTAGATGTTTTTTTGTTTCTATGAAAAAATAATGCAATTGAAGTGATAAACTGTGATTATAATTCGATTTGGAGTATTTTAATATAATTTAAACGAGATTTTTTTTTTGAGGAATTTTAACTATTTAAATAACAAAGATACGTATCTTTATTGCCTTAATCAAAACAATCACATCGTCATTAGCTAATGACTCATTTTGGTATACATAAACGCGCACTATCTTATCAAAAATGCGCCTAATAAAGTTTTTTCTAACAGTAATGCTGACCAGTTAAAAAAAAAGTTTTTTTTACAATACAATATCTCCCTGCCAAGCACGTTCAGTTTCTTACGTATACAAATTTTTTAATCAGCCTCAAAAAATCTTACCTATATAAATGAATGCCGTTAAGCTTATATTTGTGGCCTATACAAAAATGTGGACGTCCTTGGCGGGGGAATGTATATATGTAACAGAAAAAAAAAGTATATATGTAAGTGATGGGATATCAAAAATTTCAACAATACAACATAGTTCATCCAAACTCGAGAAAATTAATATTTACGTTTATTTGTACCAAAACTCAACTCAATGCAAACTGCCGCTGTTATCGCATTTTCAGCCGAGACAACGAGCGTCGTCGTCTTGGTTTTTCAGAAAAAAGCGCTGCGACGCAAAACAAATCTTTTCTGTTTCAGCCACGTCAACGAAATCTAAATCGCAGTGTCTATTTTGTTCTTCAAACAAGCCCAGATATACGACCTTTTGACAAATACCATTCGGATGTATACATATATACATCATGGGAACGAGATGAAATTTTATCATATACTTTCAGATATTAAAATTAAATCACACACGATGTCGTGATATCAAGTGGTGACACGAAAGAATCGATAACTAACGCGTCGGCCAAGTTATTTACCTAAAAAATCCGTCAAAAAGAGATTACACTGAAAAATAAACACATGTATCTACATTGTGCTACTTATCTCGTCTATTAACTTAATGGCTATACTTACAAACCAACGACGAATAAGAAAATCAGCTTCGATTTAAAATTCAAAAGCTATCTGTGAAAATACGTACGTATTATTGATAACACTTAATGTTTAAAAAACGGCTCAATAAAAAAAAAATAAAGAGTACAGTGGCGGTGGACCGATGGAGGTGGGAAAGAAACAAAATTTTTAATTTTCATTTTTGCTTCGAGCCATTGTAAATATTACATTATACACCGCTCATTCCCAGTATATCGTTTTTACGGCGCTGACACCACCATAATTTATATGGAATTTTTTTTTCCAAATGTGATCGCTTTGCGAGGGTCCGCACATGCACACAATCGCCGTCGTCGCCGAGGAGGTCCAGCTATAATTCGAGTCCACGCGGAAGTTTTAAAAATAAAAGAGAAGACGCGTGGGTGCACAAACGAGGATAAAGATTTCTTACGGAAAGCAGTGCCCTCGACTCTTTTTTTTTTTTCAGCTGTTAAAAATAATGTTAAGGATTACCCGCGTGTCTCCCAGTCATCGGGGAACTTTAATTTTCTTTGCTTTCACTAAAAATATTGCAAATATGGTCGAAGGATGAATTATTACTACTCGATTTATAGATTAAAAATCACTTGCTCGAAAAAGATATAGAAAGTCGAGAGATATCAAAACAAAAATGCATAGAAAACTCGCTTGATATATTAATCCTGCATGAAATACATACATAAATAATTGTTTTCTTTCCAGAAAGTTACCTTTTTTTTATCGTCGTTTTAAAAACTTGACAAAGGAGGTACGCTCTCGTATGCCTCGAATACAAAAACAGTGACCGTCTCGCCAACTCCTCCAATCCCCATTGTTATCTGTGTGCACTCCCAATCACTTTCCTTTCTAATTTTTGTTTTCAGCATCAAAATAATACCCGTGTAATTTTTCAACTATAAATAAAATCTACAATTTTTGTAATTACGGTGTATTAAAAGAGTCGAAGCGGCTAAGACGTATAGCGCGTCAACTTTCACGAGTTTCTGTCGTTATGTATACGTATATACAGACTATATTTTAACGTGAACGTCTATACCGATGGCAAGGTGCATTGCTCTTCCCAGAAAATCGATTTCTGGCGGAATATGACGGCGCACTTACTAAAAATATAGGCGTACAGATACCTTAACGATCTTCTCTTGGTCGACGAAATTTTCCCGTCGAATGAAAAGAAAAGAAAAAAAAAGGGGCTGCTGGCATAATTTGTTCTTGTTGTGGATCGGTAACACAAACGAGTTCCACTGCTGTACAGGAACCATTCGGTCCCATCTATTTGCGTCACATACACACGTAAAATTTTAATTGGTCATTCGGTGAAACTCCGCTTTTGCAGCTTCCATGCACGATATATATATATATATATACGGATCCACACCGATTTAGAAATAAACCCGAACCACATCTCGCAAAATCTCGGGTGCGCATTTTACATGTATGTAATATAGTTGCGAGGATGCATGGTGATACCCGAGGTGATACCTATAACTTATACTTTTTATACACGCGTGTATTATATTGCATATATTAATAGTACACAGAGCCAACTAGCGTTTATTCCTAGACATAGTACGTGCCGCAGGTGCTTTTGGAGTTTCGTTTGAAATATAATGTAGGTGTGTACATACATATTATATACCGTAGAAAAGCGCGCAAAGCGAGTTTCATCTTACCTCTCGTGTGTGCTACTCGGAAAGAAGACGATCCGGCATGGATAACAGTATATACGTGCGCAGCAGTGGATATTATGGTGTGTGTGTGTGTGCTGCTGATGCCGAGTCTAAAAGAGTCCGGTCGCCGGGGATGAGGCTGGAGAGTATAGGAGCTCGTAAACAAGACAATTTTAGAGTCGGTGCAGCGTCGGGCATCGGTTGGGGATTTTCGGAGCAACGAGCCAAGGGGTCGCGGATTGTCATTATTAGACACACGTCGTATTATATGCACAGAGAAAGGGGTGAGGCTTTTATTTATAAACAATTTGCGCGGCGCAGGAGGAAGGGGACGTGGGACAGGAAGGCCGAGGGTATTCGATTCGATCGAGCATGTTGTTGTTTGTTTTTTTTTTCCTTCTTCCAGTCGAACGGACCGGACACGCTATTGCATACAGAGCGGTAAAGTGCACGATGTATAACTCTTACAACGATGAAAAGGTAAAATTTATCTCTCACCGGTTAATTTTTACGACGGCATGGGATGCTGTACGGTGACTCGATGGGGGGGAGGAATTAAAATTTCGCGTCAATAACCACTGGGATATATTATATAAGTATAGTATGGATGAAGCACCGGCCTGTAATAATATCGCGGTAATAACACAGTAAATATAGCTAGGGTAGCTAGGGGGTAGAAGAAAAAAGAAAAAAAAAATCACAGTGGCTTTATTGTTATTATTCACATTCCAAAACAATGTATGGACTAGAAGAAGCGTATCTATACCAGCTGTAGGGCAATACTTGCTCTCCACACTCTCTCACCCTCCGTGGTGCTGTCGTCAGACCCCCTCCCTTTGATCCACCCCATTTTTCGCCCTTCTGGCCTATATATTTTTTTAAAGGGGCTAACATACACCCTGGATTGCCTGGCAGCCCTCCTAACAATTTTTTTTCTTCTGTATTTCTGTTTATTTCTATGTACTCTTATACTCGGCTCTATGTACAATATAAAATCGCAAGTGAAATCTACCTGCAAAATGCGGGAAAGGGTATTTATTTAACGGTAATAGTTTTGCGAGAAATGTTGCATCTCTCCATACTTGTTTGGTTCTTGTTTAAGAATTGTTTTCATGTAAAACGTCTATACAAGCCGAGCAAAACGATACTTGGTACGTAAGTGTGGCGTAATACTGGCACCTTTTATATTGCGTTCGAGAGCGCGAGAGGGAGTTTGATCCTTTCCCTTTTTCTGCACCATATATGGAGTAAATCTTGACGCAACGCTCGACTGGATTATACTCACTGTGCAGGTGTAATGGCAATTGTGACTCCAATATGCGTGCATCGATGTGACGCTTCAATCATCATCGTCTCAACCGTCGTCATCTTTACAAAAAACAAAATCAGGTTTTTTTTTTTTTAATAGTTGTCGCGATCGCGACTCTGTGTACCTTACAATAGATGATAAGGGGCCGCATATAATGGTAATGTATGTGTATGTGTGCACGATGAACCACCTTATTATATATTTTTTTTCTGTATCATCGTCAGGTGTGATTTGTACCTTATATTGAGGAGATGTCTTTGGGCTCATAAACAGCGTATATACATAAACGGTGCATTGATGCATCGACAGCTGCACGTTTGATTTGCTGCTCTCGAGTTTACAGTGATGGTTTTAGATGGTTTTTATTTGGAATGCTTTGAGATTTATTTTTTTTTTCCAAACTCTTAAAAACTATAGTTTAAGGCATATTTTACAAACCGTTGTTGTTGAATAAATTATTATTCCACTCAGACACGTCAGTCCAATCTCAAAGCAATAATTTATACACGTACTCGAGTGTATACAAATCTCACGAACGCAATGAAATTATCGTCGTTGGCATGACGAGAGCCAAGAGTAAAAAAGTTGGCCTACCCGTGCATTAATTATTATTATTATTTTTTTTTTTTAATTTATTTACAATGATACAATCTCGTATACGCGCAACTGCGGAGTATCCACATGTTACAGGGTAAACACACATGATCCTGCAAAACCTTTGTTCATTCACAACACGTAGTTGTTACTATATAGGCGCGTGCGTGAATCAGATTTGTTCGTTACCTGAGCAGAATTAATATAATCACACAAATGGTTAAATGGCACACGATCTAATGCTGCTACAGTTATTATGCCTTCGAGATTTCGAGTTAAGCTTAGAAATATGAATTTCCATGAATGACAGTCTCCGCGTATACTATTTAAGTACACGCGGTCAAGATTGTCCGTCTGCGTCAAATTATCGAGATCACGACACGATTTAGCAGCAGTACATATATATGTGTGTGTGTGTGTGTGTGTGTGTGTGTGTGTGTGTGTGTGTATATGTATATATATATCCGCGTGCACGCGTCACGATATATCACAGATTATGCATCGTAAAAAAAGGAGGCACGCGTGATTTTTTAATATTGTTTATTTTTTATCTTGAAGTTCTTGGTACATATACTTACCTTTCGTTAATGGTACAAATACATGTGTATAATATGACGCGGGAACGTAGGGGTAACATCGTAAACGCGAACAAATTTTACCCGCACGCGCAGGCTATGCTTGAACAAATGTGTATTAAAACGGCTCAAGAAATGTCTATACTTATTCGACACCCGTAAAATCGTACGAGTTTCGGCTACGTGTGCTGCTGTTACTTGCGTTGTGTTAAATTTTACGCGACCATTATAGCTCGAAATGACGTTGGGTATATTATGTATAGCCCAGAGCACTCAAGATGGATGATTGCCGTGTATGATGAAACCATGTCGTACATTGGAAGAAAAAAGAGTAGTGTACGGCCTCAAAATTTAATTTGAAAACCAGAAATTGTAATTGTCGTTTGCGAAACTTGTGTGTTATTATGAATATGATACATAAGTACATCAGAGAATATTTTGTCTCTTGATGCAAAAAGTACAGACATGACGCGCGCATGTTTATGTCACTAGGAACAGAATTTTCGGAAAAACCAATAACTCATCCGTGCGTCCCTAGATTTTATTTACTTAAAATACAACGGGAATCCTCCACTGCGCACTTACTTAAAAATTCAGAAGTGAAAGTGCACCACGCATTTTCGTGAGGCACATAATATTTATTAAAAATCTCGGCTATATATTAACGGCTTCGATTCTTACCGTATGACAGCCAACGTGCACTTAAAATCTAACTTTGGCTTCATTGTTTCGTGATACAAAACGTTACAGCAATTTATTTATCGCTCCTCCTGAAAAACGTTTAATTTCTTTCGCAACGATTGTGCTATACACACGAGCGCATTAGCGCGCAAAATAATCAAGTTTGAGCGCGGTAATCTTTTTTTATAACGATTTGAGGCTCGCATGTACAGCGAGGCCTTTTATCGATCATAAGCATCGCCAATCGGTTATATTGTATGATGCGCTAATGCGATTGGCTCGAAAGATTGCCAAGTTAGAAATCGATGGACAAAAATTTTACTAATTGGTCTAACTCGATTAGCATTTTAAGTAAAGCAAAGTATTTTTATACTTGTTCGATAGATACTGTTGGTATTGCGACAGAGGCGTGGTATCTACCTGCTATCATCATTAAGTCATTAAAATTTTTCTAATACAATTTTATCAGTCTATAATCAAACGGAGGTGAATTTTTTTTGTTTTTAATGCAACAATACAGAAATAACTTAGGAATGATGATAATAGCTATGGTTGATAAACCATTCATGCAATAAACGGCAAAATAGCAGACTATAGGCAAGAGAAATTATATCGACAAGTTCACCAAAAACCACAAAAAAGACAAGCGACTGTGAACAAAACGAGTTTTTTTGCAGTTGATAAAGCTTTTAAACATACCATGATAATTTGTATTTTCAAACATATAATACGTGTGATACATCGTGTAGGCAAAAGTGTATACAATAATTAATCGTAATCAACAATAGTACGCGTACATATGTACAATTTATATGCTCACATGTGTCCAGCGTAGTTTTGTTTATTTAGTTACTGAGTTTGGGTATCATTGCTTGAAAATAACAAGCAATGTTTTCCAAGTATTCGAGCGACGACTCGCCGGTGGTACATTTAAAAGTACCTAATTTTATATATAATTGAATTTCCAGAAACGATTCAAATATACCCGCATCCTTCGGGAAAGAAATATCGTGACTTCAGAGACACGCACTAGGGAAGAAAAAAAGAGGAAATAAGGAAACGGAAAGAAGATAATACCCTTATACTTACACATCTAAAGCCAGCAGAAAGAGAAAACAACCGAGCGGATGAGAGAACGAAGAAGAACCGGAGAATGACAATAAAAGAAAAAAAAAAGCGATTGAAGAGTGAAAGACCAGGGAACTACTACTGGGCAAGGAATAATAGATAAAGAATGAAGCTAAAAGTGCATATAGGTAAAATATACATCAATAGGGAGTTACCTGTTGAAGGTCTGCTCGTATTGTTTGATCTGGCGCCTGGTCAGCTCGTGAAATTCCGTGTAGACGTTGACGAATCTGTACTGTTTAGCCACTTCGCGGCCCTCCTCGAGATCTTCGTTGATCTTTTGCCGTCTGTTTAGCAAAGTACTCAATTCAGCGTCAGCCGGCATTTTTTTTTTTGTTTTTTTTTTTTTCCACACGTATATTTAAAGGTCTTAGGATGTAATATATAGACCAGAACCAGAAGACGAGTAAATTGCGACACTCGTGTGTACGTGTATTATCTGAACTTCTACAACGACAAGCCTCAAGGTCAAGGCGAGAGAACAGGCGAGGGTCCTTGTAGCTCGCACGCGTACGTATAATACAGCAAAGTAATATATACAAAAGCGTAGTGTATAGGTATGTGGCACACGAGGGTAAGAGAGGGTTGATGCGACCTTCACCCGTACACTTTTATAATGTAAAGTTGATTCTTTTTTATCTTGTATACCAACTGATGCCTCTTGTGAGCTCCTCTGAATTTACCTTTCAAAGTTCGATCGTTAACTGCGTGTGATACTTGTATGCGTATACTACGAGTACGCGAGCGCGAAACTCTGAAATCCTGTGTGTTATTGTTATCCTGAGATCAGTAAGTATCGATCAGCTGATGAGATGTGCTCAGATGCGTTTTTCACGTGTACGGGGGTCGAATAATCAATCTGTGGAGAAACCTCGTGGGTACTCAACTGTAAGTACTTATAATTTATTGAGGGATGCCAAAAGTGTGTAGATTTAATAAGAGGTGATGAGCAATACGTTCAAAAGATGCTTACAGCGCGGCTGACGCGCGTTGACTGCGGCCTAGCTGCGCTGGTCTGAATCTGAAGTATATATAGTGGCGGGAAGAAAGAACGAGACGACGAGACCTCTCTTATCTGCCTCGCAGCTCTGCTTATACCTATATATAAATCTGTTGTTGCAATACATTAATAGGGCTCGTCTTCGTTTTTATAGCAATACTATTAAATTGTCCAACCAATAAGTATATTACGTCGACCATTATTAAAAAGAAGTCGCTTGAGTGAGTTTTTAATTTTCGCGCCTTTCCCTGGTGGCGACTCTACGAACTACTATCTCTTTCCTCCCCCCCTCCACGATTGCGCTGCCCGGCAAATCTTACAATTGATTGGTTGAATTCGAAAAAGAAGTCGACCAATGAAGAGCTCGGAGAGGCTGAGTCTCAGTGGCATTGGCAAATTAGCATTCACAAGGATTGTGTGTCCTGTCAACGGATCTGCGAGTTCTGCGACTCTGTTTTCGTCGTTAAAGCGCGTCATCCTCGTCCATGTCTCGCGCGCGGTTAATATTTTTTTTCTAATCGACGACGATTCCTTTTTTTTTTAGCATAAATTAGTCGGAAGTGATAACTCGATTATTATTATAGGTACGGTTTTAACAATACTTTTGTAAAGAAACCAACGTAAACAAGCTAGCGAGGATGTCGACAACATCCTTGTCGTTGCTGGCAAGCTATGACGAGCTCGTCCGGTGCACCAATGTCCTCATCAACGGATCCTGTGAAGGAGGTTAGTGTATATACACACTTCCCGGCTTAATTCATTATGCTCAAGTTTTTCGTTAACTTTTTCTGATTGCCCTGATTGTTGGTACTTGGGATCAATTTTTGTAGTTTTTGAATAGACTTCGATTAATCAAACGACCTGGAAATAAAATTTTTTGGTTTGAGTTAAACAAAAAAATAAAAAAAGTTAAAGCATCTTTCAGCAGCACTACAACTTACTTGTCTTTGCTTGTGATTTTGATTAGCTTGAGTTATGTATTTGTATAAATAACATGTTAATACTTTACGTTAAGGATTGTTACTTATCTATTTGTATAAATTCTATTCAGCGTAATACTATTGTATACATAAAACTAATAATAATACTAATTTTTTCATCCGTCTATTGAATTAGTTATTGCGAATATTACAAAATAAATAATTTTTTAATAATTATTTATATCTGTAGAGTTTCTCCAGTTTGCTATTAATCAAGAGGAAATAAGACAAAAGTGGTTAGCTTCTGTGCAAGAATGTCAACGTCTTCACTCTGCCTTAGAAAAGGCTCATCATGAAGCAGCCAATTTGGATAGAAAATTGAACCATGCCAGACGTTTATTGGACGAAGAAAAGAAAAAAAGGAGGCATGCCGAGGACCAGCGTCACGTATTAGTATGGCATAATTTCCTTGTGCATAACGCATGGAAAAATATTTTGTAAGATTTTATTNGTGCAATCAATTTTATGCAGCGTTAAAATTTTTTTTATGAAAAAAAAAAAAAAAGGAACGAAGGACAAAAGTATTATAATTTGCGACTAAATGTAAAGTTTATATCAAATAATTTATTTCACGTTGTTTGAACTAAGTTTTATATTACAAAACAATCGCATCGACAGTATATTACTTTTGCTTAAATTTTCAGACCTTCATTTCTTTGACGCTCGAGATGTGCCCGATATCTGTGAAATGTACGATAGTGTATATTCTATTTTTGCTTTTTTGAAAATCGGAACGCCTTTCAAAAGTTTTTAATATCACACGATTTTATGTACCGTAAGAATTATTAATTTTAAGATTTTATTTTATTTTATTATTTTTTTTTTTCCACAGGAAAGACAAATCACTTTGGTCAAAGACTTATTGTTAACTGATGGTGGTAGAAACTTGAATGATGAAACTAGAGAAAAACTTCAGTTTTTAAACAACACAACGCTCAATGGACGACACAGCTCTTCACACATGAGAGATCATCTTCATGACAAGTGCGTATTTTTTGGAAATACATGTAATCAAAGTATTTTTGTCAACTGAATTTGTAATATCTTTAACAGACTGAATACAATAACAGAAATGGACTCAACTGGTTCGATACTAAGTGATCTTAGTTGTTTTTCCAAGTCTGAGGATGATTTAGACACCAGCATAATAATACAGCAAAACACCAAGAAACGCGAATGGAGAGAGCACCGCCCGAGTGGCGAGTACATAACTAACAAGAAGCGTCGTAGCGCTTTGCAAAAAACAGTAGATCTAAACAGTTCGGACAGAATAATTGCAACGACGACGGTCGTGGTGCCAAAAGATGGTGCCATTACGGCATCTTCGGTCATCGAAGCTGTTCCTGGTGATGAGAACCAGGATCCAAAGCCAAACTCATTGTCTAACGAGAACTCGCGTAGAAAACGTAAGAGTGTCAGTGTTGAGCGCAGAAGCAAGTCTAAGAGCCTTATCTTGGATCAAGAAATACATCCCACTGTGAGTTTATCATAAGTTTGATAATTATCTTATTTATTTAGTTTTTTAAAAAGACTTATAATTTTTGTATCTTTAGCCTTCTGCACCTAAAAAGGATATTATATCTTCAAATTCAGACACGGAAAACAATTTTAAGCCCAGTCCAAATATTGGTGGCTATGTGATGAATGCCAAAACTACTATGAGAGGTCATAGTTTTAGAGAAAAGCCTGTTATGATTCCCAATATACTCTGCACACCTTGTGGTAAAAGGTAACAATAGTATTGATAATTAATGTCTTATTGTATATGATTAGTTTTTTTCATTTAATATTAATTTTCGTCTTAGGATACGTTTCGGCAAAGCAGCTGTCAAATGCATAGATTGTCGGGCTGTTTGTCATTACAAATGCAAGGAACTTGTGCCTCTTCCGTGTGTTCCAACCGGAAATACACCCACGCTCCGTGGTGTTTCGGTATGTGATGTAGTGTATGGTACCAAATGAGCTTTAAACATTATCGATGATTTTTTTCCTCACCATTTAGTTTTCAACTAAAAAAAAGCGCACGCTAGAAGTTTCATAATAAAATATATTTTCAATAGGGAACTATTGCTGATTACACTCCGAGATCCTCACCTATGGTACCGTCCCTGGTTGTGCACTGCATTAACGAAATCGAACTTCGCGGTATGAATGAACAGGGCTTGTATCGTGTAAATGGTGGCGGTGCCGATGTCAAGGCTCTCAAGGAGAAATTCCTTAAAGGTCGAGGTGCCCCCAATCTTTCAGATGTTGACATTCCAACGATATGTTCAACCCTGAAGGACTTTCTCCGCACTCTCAAGGAACCTCTGATCACCATAGGGTTGCGGGACGATTTTGCTCGGGCTGCTAATATGGAAGACAAAGTAGATTCCGAGGCAGCGCTGTATCAGGCCATTTCGGAACTACCTCAACCTAACCGAGACACTCTTGCTTTCTTGATATTGCATTTGCAAAGGGTGTCAAGTACACCTGAATGCAAGATGCCCATTACCAATCTTGCTAAGATTTTTGGACCTACTTTGGTTGGATATAGCAGTGTGAACCCCTCACGCATGTCAATACTCAACGATACCGTGGAGCAAGTTGCGGTCAGTATTTTTTATTGTAACATTTTTGCGATAAAAGGAAGAAAAAAAAACAACTACACTTTAGACTTGATGAGTAATGTGAACTACAAAAAATATTTAAACTAATTGGGAATTTAATTGTAGGTCGTTCAATGTTTGCTAAATTTACCATCAGATTATTGGGCGAATTTCGTTAATCAAGACCACTTGAATGATGTGCCATTGAGTACGCCTAAAACCTCATCTTTAAGACATACTCCTTCAACTGACTCTCTTACTACTTTAAAACGCACAGACTCAAGAGGATTCTTTCAAACACCTATGAGTACATCGTAAGTATAAAGTTTAATAAATTCCATCTCTTAACAACTACTGTTTTTAACCACAAACGTATTGTTAATTTTTTTTTCAACAGGAAATTATTCAGGAAGAATAAAAGATACTTTGGAACTCCACCATCAAAGCAAGTACATTAAATAAAAATAAAAGAGACTGTAGTTCTACATCTATTTTACAGTCACACTGAATGGACTTTTAACTTTATAAGAGCTTTTTTAAACGAACAAACTTTTTATTTATAAGTATTTATAAAATTATTTTGAAATGGAGAAACTTACTATAAGCTTGAGATATCTTTTTAATTGATTGATTATGTTGTGTATTTTAGGTAAAAACGTTTATTTTATCACTTTTGAAATATATTAACTTAATAATTACATAGTACAAACGTTATTATTTTTCAATGTCTCTTGATTCATTCGATGTAACACGAATAGCGTTTTTTAAAAAAGTAAAAAAAAATAGATACTTTACTTTAGGAAATAGTTGAACAATATTAATTTTTTAATTTATTTCAATACAAGTTAAAGTTTCGACTGTTTTGCGTATTTTTAGCTTTACACTTTGCGATGTAGGTAGGATAAAAATATCTACAAATCACAAGGGCATCATCTTACTTACTATTTATCGTTGTGGTTGCGCGTAAATGACTGATTTTTGCATTAAAGGACTAGAAAAGTGCAATCGTCAAGAGATGGACAAATGAAAAATATCCAAACTTTGAATCACTTAGCGCTCGCATAAGACTTTTCTTTCAGTTCCCAGCATGACTCCCAGAATCTCTTCAATCGATTATCGCCGTTCGAACAGAAATGACGAAAGTCCTGTATGATTTTCTTCTGAAAAAATTCATCTCCAGTACCCGAAACCGGATACTTCCACTTGCGACTCAACATAAGATTCCATGACCACAAAAATCCCATCTGAAATGAAAGTGAATCAAAAGTTTATTTGAGTGTTTTAGATATTTTATATTGCAAATGATGCATGATTCCTTTACAATAGGAATCTCGCGAATTAAGTGCTTACATATTGGGTTACTCATATTATCAAGTTGCAGTAAAGTTAAAATTAATAAATTTTTCAGGCAATTTTTTTTTTTTTCCAATTAAGAAATTGCTATCTCTACAAAATTAAGAAGGAACTTGGCATATTTACTCTTCGATCCATGCTGTAGTCGTTTTTATTTTTGCCACTGACATGCCGCGTGATGTAAGCTTCGTGTGGACTGAGCTGTTGTTCAGTTTGTACTGGATATCGCTTCTGAGTAACATTTCGTCGCATCACGTTGCTGCAGGAATGTTCACGCGGTCGGGAGCTCAAAGTCGATGGCACCAATACGAATGCGCTGCCCGTCACGTGAACATATTGATGAATGTTCTCGTTGCTCTCTACTAAACAGCGCATAAAACCAAAACGCTGCAGAATCACCTCTTGGAAGAGAAACAGTCGCTGAGCGTACGTTTCTTCTTGAAATTCTGTTTTAAAGCGAGAAAACAAGGAATTTATTTGAATGAGTACTCCAAAGCAAATGTAGGTGTCGGATTTGAGTTCGTTAAAACGCGAATGAGTGAGATTTTTATATGGTGTAATCTTCGTAACAACTGAATTATAATTAATGAAGTTAATAAATTGACATTAGTTTTAATAAGTTGGCTTGTTGTTTTATTACAACATGATTTCCACTATAAAGAAACGAATAATGAAATGTTCTTACCTTGGAAAAGATATTTTTTTCCAGTCATAAGGCACTCTGTGTTCAAAGGAATGAAAATAGGCCCGCGCAACGTATCGCTTTTAGCGGTGAATGGTAGAGCAAGCAAGTCACTTGGAATCGGTATCATTTGGATGCCACACAGTTGTGCCTTTCTTTGCCAAGTAAATATCTACATGAAAGGGGGGAAAAAAAGAAAAATCTTTTTTGTATAGCATGAAACATTTTCCAGTCAACTTTTTACGATTACAGGTACTCACGAGATCAGCCACTATGTTGCCCGAAGCTGCCACCCATTGAACAACCAACTCATAAGCATTATCTGGTTTGTAAACCGACTGATATTTCAAATGCCCCCACTCGATTCGATCACTCTTGTTATTGATGTCTATATCTAAGTAGGTTTGTCTGTACATTTGTCCTGCAAAGTAATAAATTGACGATTTTTGTTGATTTTGTTGTTTGTGTAAATGGTAAAAACAACAAACCCATCCAATCTCGTTCGTCTGAGACTTCGACTGTGTCAAGGTTTTTCCTGAGAAAAACAGGAACATCAGATTCGTCTTTACTATCACAGCTAGGAATAGATATCGGTTGAGACGCGCTTGACAGAATGCTAGACGAGCTTGAGTTCGATTGAGGCTCGCACCAGCCCTTGGGCGCTCTCATCTCCACCTCGACCCACTCGTTTTCGAAACTCTGCGTGTCACCCAGTGGCGAGGAATAATCTGGAGCTATATTGTACATCGAAAAACATTAAAGGAAACCATACGCATAAGGCAATAACCATTTTATTGCTTCGAGGAATGAGTTGGATACTCACCTTTTTGGCCATCTTTATCTTGCACAATGTGGTACAGATAATATCCCAAGATAAACGGCTTGCTAAAGTCCCCGGACGCGTGGCAAATGAGTTTGTCCGCAATCATGATCTGAAGAAAATTTTTCAAATGTCAGATGTACTAATCGTAAAAAAAAAATATATATATATATACATATATAAGTACACCTATGACAATTATTTTATAAATAGCGAATCGTCACCTTCATCAAGCCAACAGCTTTGTCAACGGAAATGCCACCTTCCATGTGATTATTCAGCCACTGGACGGCATCGGCGCTGACGAAAGTTTGACTCGGGAGGGACGGGTGCTGCGTGAGGAAGCCCACTCCGGTCTGCGGGTGCTTCATCGCCTCCAGAATCTCGACGAGCGAGGCGCTGCTCTTTATTTTCACCACCTCCGTCGCTATGCTGGTAAAAATTCGAAACATTTTAAATGCGTTACTGAAACGTAATTTTTTTTTTTTTTTCCCTCAAATTACTTTTCATCGCTGATCTCCAAGTGTTCGAATTGTAGCTGCTGCTGCTGCTGTTCCGCGGTTAGAGGAAGTGTGACTTCGCTGGCGGGCGACACTCGGCCACGATCCATCACCTTAGAGCCAGATCTGTACGTAACACATTCAAGTATGCGTGTAAGTGAAAAAAAAAAAAAAAAATGTCCTCGTACATAAAAAATCACCGGACACGCTTTTCACGCAAACGCGTATTATAATTTTACACTACGAGGCGGTGTGCATTAATTAGGGGGTGCAAAAATCGAAGCGAAAGCTTTTTGGGACACGTGTGCGTGCGGTTCGAAATGAAAATACACGTATAGGGATTTTAATTGCAGGTTGACTAATGTGTCCATCAAATAATGTACTGGAAATACTACAGCTTTTGAAAACATTTATTGCGTATTATTGTTGTTGTTGGAGTTACTGTAAGTATCTTCGACTCGTCAGAAAAAGGAGACAAACTCGGTTTTTGCTGTACATAAAAAAAAGGTACCACTCGGGTCGTTAATTGCACCTAAATGTGACGTTGTAAGTTTATAAAATTGTAGCATATTGTGCACAAAATAATTATTCACGTACATGGCTGTCGGTACGATTCCGGAAGTCATTTTTTGTTGTATAATAAATTGTTCAACATAAAATAAACTTGATCCAAGTTGTTTACTTGTATGCACGGGTAAATCATTTAAACTTTACGAAGTTTGGAGGATAACTCGATGGTTTATTCAAACGTATTATTTTTTTTTTGCTAAAAATCGGAGTTTACTTTTTTTTATTGTGTTAAATTACAAATGTCCCCTTCATTGATATAGCAGAACCAAATTCACTCCTTCTTCTTCCCAGGCGACGATATGCACGTGTTAGTCACTGGTATGGACATTTTTATGGGAGTCAGGGGCTTGGTAAATGTTGTACAACTGTCTAATTCAACTTTAAGATCGTAAAGTGTTGTTTCAAAATAATTAGATTGAAAAACCGTTTTAAAATGAATGTCCAAGCTGATAAAAAAAAAAAAAAAAAAAAAATTTAATCTATACAAAAAAGTAAGAAAAGCCAATCCAAAGTACAAGTAAATATGTAATATACCATTATCCAAGCATCTATATGTGTACGTAAACGAAAAATTGAAAATCGTGTACAATTTCTATCAAATATTGAGTTTTACGAAGATTTTCAAATGAAAAAGAAAGAAGAAAAGAGAGAAAGACAAACCTGGCTGGTATGTGGCGAGGAGTGTCGAGGGCCGAGCGAACAGCCGAAGGTGAACTCACTACGTGCTTTTCCTGTACAGAGAACCTCGTCACTCTCTCACTCACACACGGGAACTATTTTTTTTTTTTTTTTTTTTTCAAATAAAAGCGTATACACGTGTAAAACATTAAATTCACTCGTCAAACAAACAAACAAAAAACAAAAAAATTCAAGAAATAATATGTAGGTAATAGGTATAAGGTATATGTACACTAAGGTGAATAAAAGAGCATTGCCAATTAGTAAGTAATATATACATAACGGTGTAGGCGTGCGTATAAAAGTGACGCATCTTAGTACAGCGCTGTGCTTAATTTTTCTAATGTGCATATTACATGTGTAAAAAAAACAAACAGTATCGTTTTCAAGAAAATGCTTGGTTGGTCCCTTCTGAGCAGTTTTTTGTAATTACATTTGTAACTCCACCTGTAAACACACTTGTAAATACATTTGGAATTTCACTCGGAATTACTTATGGGGTTTTGGTTTGGAGAAGCCATCGGTAATTCCAAGTGGAATTCCAAGTGGTACTAGAAGTAACAATTAAATTTGAACCCCTTTGTTTTAGTGTTACAAATGTAATTACAAAGAACTGGTCAGAAGGGGTGTGATTTATCTCTTGAAAACATGCTCTCGTGGTTAATAACTACGCGGACCAAGTCATATCAATATAGCATGATGCAGAGGAATGATATAGATAGCCGCCACGCGCCACTACAACCGAAATCTGCAAACAAACATATGAGTAATATAAATATAGAAAAGCATGATTCACGACCAATTTATCCACACATGTCAATGTTTTGTTCTAAATACTATCGAGAAACTCCTCCTGTATACAAGTACAGCAAACTATACTTAAAGCATCCTCATTAAGCTGTCTGTAAATTGATGCAGTGCGCTAAAAATATGCAAATATACATGTGACATTGTAGGTTTGTGCGTTTTGTATACAGAGTGAAAGACGCTCGTGTTAGGACATATTTACATACGGAAGTATTTTTTTTTTTTTTTTTTTTTTTTTTTTACTACTAGCAATCACGTAAAAATTAATACAATCTACAAAATCTAAATTCTATATCTATTTAGTGAGTGAAGTGGAAAAAAAAAATACTTCGGTGCAACAGATAGTAGCAAATTAATTACAAAGAAGGACAAGTGCAGCCAAGCGAGCAGCATACCATATCTATTCTATGCGCAAAAAAAAATTATATCAATACAATATGTATAAAAAAATGTGTGTGTATGTGTGTGTGTGCTCAATTGCATCCGTTTTATAACAGACTGCGTCAAACCTTGGTCTAGACTTCTCAGGCAGCCGGTTACTCCCAACTCGCTCGCGGAAGGGCGAGCTACCCACTACGTTGTTCTGCAAATTTACGAGGAAAAACAGAAAAGTATTCACTGGTTTTGAGCATTGGCTTTTTTTTTTTTTTCAAAAAATTGTCGGGATAATATCTGTTATGTCTTTATATCAGCATATAAAGATAAGAAAGCGCTGTCTTTAGTTTTATTGGGGAAAAAAATTTCGCTATTTCGGAAAATCTACTTGGACAATGAAACATGGGTATTCCATGGCACAATTTCCCAAATAAATGTAAGACAGCGCTTTATTTTTGCAATAAACCCAAAGTATCGATGTATATAGGGTCATGGACAATGGTCACATAGCTGATGTATAGCTTTTAAAATTTTCAAGGTTTTTTTTTTTAATGGAGGTAAGCATTGATAATTATATTGTCAACAAGTACAAACGACAGTAAAAAATTAACAACAAAGTCACGATGTCACGATTACAAAAGCAAACTTTAGTAAAATTAGTCATATTCAAGATTGGCAGTAATTTAATTAAGTTAATAACGAATGGGACGAAAATCGTTACATGACTCAATTGAAAGCATTCAGTGTTGTTTCATTGAATTATGACTAAATTAAAATTTGCCAATCTTAAATTTTTGAGTAAAACGAATAATTATAGCCAAATTTCAACTCAAAACAACAAACATAAACAAATGTGTTGGAAACGTGTGAGTGTTGCATAAAATATTTGTTCAGCAAAAAAGATGCGATCAATAAAACATTAGTACGTATGTATACGTGTATTGATACAATATACAATCGTGCCGCCTTGATTCTGAATGAAATGTTCTCTATAAATAATAATAATAAAGAGGGTTGATGCGACCTTC
>NW_019384278.1:2574705-2609217 GCF_000648655.2 Copidosoma floridanum | reverse complement strand
CAAAGAAAAAAAAAAAAAAAAAACAAAAAAAAAAAAAAAAAGAAAACTGGGGAAAAAACTCGCACACATGCGCTCATTACACCTCGAGGCCTCACCGCTTGGCGATCTTGTTCAGCGTGCTCGCGTACTACATACGTGTACACAAACTCGACAAGCCTTTACATGCATCTGCATCACGTGAATTCCCCGCAGTCGCGGGCATTAAATCATCGTTTCGTTTAACACGCGTTTTCGCCGAGCAAGAAGCCAGAACATATTCCGCTCGTGCGGAGGAAACACGTACGAGACAGAATAATAATCATTAAAAAAAAAAGAACAGCGTATTTACAATTTCTGTGGTATACATAAATAACAAATCATTGTTACACGTGCGTTAAAAACTATTTCTTTTTACATAACAAATAGTTTATCCAACAATCAGTGCTTGTCTTATAAAATAGTGAAATTCAAATATTTCCTTATATTACTTTGTTGCCGTTGAATCTAGATATTGTTTTGAGTTAATTTTGACTTTGGTATCTCTCTAGTTTCGACTTTCAAGTCACAATAATGTAGTAAACTTAGAGCTGAAATAAATTTTGTGACTGTCCCATTTCAAATAAAACCTTAAAATTATATACACATACTGGCAATAAATATACGTGCACTTTACTACAAACATTTGGAGCATCTTCACACACACACATGCCACAAAGCAATCATTAATAATTTGTTCAAGTTTTGAGATGGAAACAAGACATACAAGATCTTGAACAAGTAATGTTTTTCCAAATGAATCTCTTGACTTGTTTGTCTTGTTGTGTTGTACACAGCACGTAGTTCATCATACCTTGCAGGATCCCGTCAACCGATGTTAAAATCGGCAACTTTCACCAAACCCAGTTAGTTGGGCTAAAAACGTACCGAAGGGTCAAATGAAAATTGAAAAAGTGACACGAATTACGAGAGTGAAAAAAAAAAAGAAAGAAGCAACGCATCATTTACGCAGTCCAGTGATACTATGCGTGTACGCGTGTGTATAATATTTATGCAAAGAGAAACATATAGCCGTAGCCCACAAGCCGTCGGCGTGTTTGCGGGGCCCGTTTTCCAGCTCACGCAGCGCTTGTTAGTGTCCAATTGTGAAGAGCCGCTGCCAGTATAGGCGTGTAGTGCTACAGGCACAATACCTATATATACTCGCTCTTCGTCTCTTTCTCCTTTTCACGTGGACAAAGTGAGATAGAGGACAGGATAGAGGAAGAGCTAATTTGCCGCGTCGGCAGGCCTCCATAGCCGGCTGATGGCCGACCGCAGAGGTATGCGCTGCATGTGTGGGCGGATGGGCGCGGATGTGCATCTGTGCAAAAGCCCGTGTACAATGCCACGCCGTATATATACGCCCGCAGCCCCGTACCAGGCATTCGCGCATATACAGCCCGTAGGCACGGTTGTACGGTGTGGGTAGTCCGTATTGTACACATATATATACCTGCAGCGCATATGGGTGGGTATACCGGCTTCTCTCGCTCGCCGGGGAGAAAATTAGCGCTTCGCCTCCCTGGCATATATACTCGTGTTATTATGTGTACGGTGCTTTTGCGAAGGTGTATTATGATGCACGTCGGTCGAGAGGCATTTATGGAGAGGCACTCTAGAGTGGGTATGTACATTATGTATCCAGCATACATGCACATGCATGAAACAACTGTGCACAAAGTTGGGGTATGCACGCGTGCGTTCGTATGATTGTATGCATACTCTGCTGACGGGAGGAGAGGAGAAAGAAGAATGACGATGAATTGCCTCGGGTGTGCATGTCCAAGTGTGCGTCCGTTTGTGTGTTAAGGAGCATGAGACACGTACACTGGGCGCTGATTACTCTTCTGTGTTGAAAAAAAAAAAATAATAATAATAAATAAATAAACAAAAAATTCCTTGGACAATTGAGACTTCCTGTTAATATTCCTTTTTATGTCATTCTCATGAGTCTTATGACGCACTCAATGAACTATCAAGCTCGTAGCAATGATACAAAATAGCATTTCGGACGTTAGTTGGCTGACAATTTTTTTTTTTTAAGTTTAAAGGTCATTTATTATATAAAAAAAAGTATTTCAGATACATACCCGTCGTAAGAGCAGGTGTCCACTCTTGTTCGCCTGTTGCACCCCAAAGCAGAGTTAGGCTTTTAGGGCTGTTTGATGTTTTTTTATCAATGGTATTGGTTAACAACAGATTCAATCGTTGCGATTTATTTTTCTGCTCTGTAAGAGAAAATGCAACAATTCATTATTATCATATTTACGTACTTCCCAATATCTGATAATTCAAGGATGAAAAGAAAAAAAATTCTTACGTTCATTGAAACAAGTTTGTGAGGCAGATCGCGACATGGACGAAATCGACCCAGAGGCAGATTGAAGGAGACTAGGCTCAGCAGGTGAGGTTTCCAGGGTAAAGGTCGTATCGGAAATGCTGGTTCGCGGCTCCAGGAGAGTATTATTTTTCTGAGCTTGCGGTAGTTGGCGCTGCTGGCTAGTTGGAACTGCTTGGTAGTGGTGCTGCTGTACGAGAACGCCAGTAGGACCCTTGGGAAAGATGTGAGTCCAGCGTCTTCGGTTGCTCGTCAACTTGATCGTTACGTGCGAGGGATCAAAGGGATTGATGAGAGCACGACCTGGCCTCGTATTACCGGTCGACAATGTCGTAGATGCAGGCTGATGCTGAATACCATGATGATGATTTATTGAGTTATTGTTTGGGGGAGTACCTGCACTGCCCACCACCGGTCGGAAAGGTGGTGAGATTTCGGTGTCTGTTGCGTCGCTCTTTAGCGAATTTCGTGAAAGGGTGGAGAGATTAGCTAAAATGATATTAGAATATTTGAAATGAAAATTTATATTATTAAAACCAAAAGATCATCTTAAACTTACCAGTGGTTTCACTGGTAGAACCGTTGCTTTCCATTGGTGGATTTTCAGTTCGTGGAGGAATGGTTATCGCGGCGCTGCGCGAAGCAGCCAAGTTTGGCATGAGTGGATCCGGTAGAGGGTGATGAATATCCGGGTCTGACATTTTACGCTTCAGGAGCTTGAGCGCCTGAGCGTTGTTGTGCGTTTCCATGCAAACGACACTCGTCTTTTTCGTTCTAGTGGTTATACGTTGAAGACTCGAGCTATGAATTGACGGCAATTGAAAGACTTTGGCATCATACGCGTCATAGTCAAAGAACGAATTGTGCAGGTACTCTTGAGTATCTTCCTGAAGGAGCTTGGTTTTGTTATTCAGAAATTTTTCGCTACCATTTTCATTTAATTGCTTCGAAACGCGTTGTGGTAGCTTGATTCGAGGCACAAAAGTTGAGTTTGGAATTTTCTTGTTGGTTGAGTAAAAACTGAGGTTTATCCAATGAGGCATGCTGTAGTCATCAGGCACATTCATGGATGAATCTTTATTGTGGAACTGCAAAAATACAAATTGGAAATAAAAATATCTACTTGTTTTGGTTTATTTTTTGTGAGATAAGTAAATGTAAATACCTTTAACAACGGAACAGCATGCAAAGGCTGTTCTCCGACACAAACTAAATCACTACCAACTCCATTATCAATAATTCTTTGTTTGGTGACATTTGTTAATTCTCTGTCTACTTCAAAAACACCAACACCTGGTGTGATGACAACTGAGAGTTGACCAGTTCTATCAAAACTTCTATCCAGATAATGTTTTTCAAAAACTGGAAAAAAATTAATTTTACAAGACATTGCATCGATTATTACGAAAACTTGAGAACGTTTCAAAACAATACCATTTAAAGACATATTTAAAACTTCTAAAAAATTTCCTTGGGCAGCTGTTGAATTAGTTGCCTTAGGAATTACAATGCCGGGTTTCTGATGATATTCTAAGACAAATTTTTGGTAATCAGTGAAAAGTTTTCTCAGCTGTACCAGAGTATTGCTCCAATCTTCGTAGCGTTCGTTTTGAACTGCAACTCTGTAAAAATCCTCATAAAATCTGCCTTTGTAGTCTTGTTGCAGGCATTCCTTCATGTAATTGGGAAATTCTTCAAGACTAGTAGCATTGTAAAAGGTTCTTGAAAACAGAACAATAGTAACTTCATGATTACAGCCATTTTTCTTCCATTTTTGAAATAAATCCGCCAAAAAGCCATTTACAGCTTTTTCAAAGTAGAGATCTCCATGTATATCAAAATCCCACATTTCAGAGCTCATCTGAAGAAAAAGATACACCATACTTGTGGACGAGCGAAAGACAACTTTTGTGTCATCTGTTATGACACCACAAGCAACTCTGTCTCCTTGGGACCACATTTCGTACACTTGGCATCTCATGCTACCACCACAGAATTCGATTTTTTTGTTCATATAAACACATGTCTTGACCTAAAAGAAAAGACAAATCATTGAAAATCCAAAAATCCACATTTATAATGATAATCCCATTGTATATCAAAACATGTTACCAAACTATTCTTCAATCTCCACATTTCACTGCGACCTAGATACTGATCTTTAAATGTCAGCTCAACAGAATCCAAAGCCACATCATCAGGATTGACTACATTCATGTAAACATCTTGAAATGTTTTTAGCTGGAACATTGCAGCTATGTTATATTCCACACTGATGGTCTCTCTGCTCTGCAGGTCCTCCTTAAAAGAAGTAACCTGCAAGAGCAGTCTGCTGTAATCATCTTCAGGATGATAAATCTCAACAACATCTCCTGTCTTAATGCCCGGATAATCCTTGGGATTAATAATCAAGTCTTCACCACTGAAATTTTTTTGATGCACAATAAACTTGAAAAGCTTCATTTTCGCTAGCTGGCCATCCTAATAAAGTTTTTGATATTTATAGTCGTTGCATATTTCACAACATACAGACTTTACACCGTTGCAGCTGTTTAGCCTCTGCAAAAATGATAAATAAATGACCAAACAAATTAAATTTTTAGTTACTAAGTGGACAAGGCTGTGGTAGGCCATATATAGGGGCAAAATAACAAATAAAAATGATGTATACGATATACATATACATATACATATATAACGTGTGCAATATCTCAGTGGCGCTCACTTCAACTTTATAAGTATTGTCATTTCACATTTAATTGTGTAGATTCAGAAATTATGTTTCTCAGCATTATATTTAAATAATTTTCAATAAGCAAGGTATCTGGAGTGATTATTTGTATTGATTAATTAAACATATGTATACATACGTATTTGGTGTTGTCAATTAATTACTCTGTCAAGGTCAACAACTGTATGTAAATATAAGTAAGTGATTATATGTAGCACAGACATTGTGTTTTATTTATATTATGAAGCATGTTTTATTTATTTATTTATTTTTTTTTTTTAATTAGATTAATATATTATACAGCAATAAAATTTGTTTTTTGTCTCTAATATATTAACTGCGATGATTTTTCAAAAAAATTAATGAATGCTTAGAAGTTTTTGAAAAATCGATCGACAGCAATATTTATTTGTGTTGGATTCTTCAAATAAAATCTCGTACAAAAAATCTTTGAATCGTTAAATAAATAAGGGTATCATCGTTTTATCGTGTAGGCATAATATCATATGTAAGTATCATCGTTTCATATGTACTTATATGTTATCAGTAAAAAAATAAAATGGTACACATGAAGTATGCATGTGTACAAAAAGATAACGTTTAAATTGAGCATACATCGAATTGAGGATATATCAAAAGAGTATACCCTACTTATGTATGTCAACAAAATATACACATATCATCACCACCGATCACGGCGCTCACAGTTTAAAGATATATATGATGTGCTTTGAACGGTGCATTAAATAAGTTTACGGGAGAGGTGACTTGGCATTTCTGCATGATCGGAAAATTAGCATTAAACAGGCATAAAATGCTTATACGAGTTGCAATGATGGAGCAGACAGTTCGTAAATTCACAAGTGCCACCAAATCGGCAACCAATAATTGCCGCAGGTTGGAAGGCAAGGTTGCAGTTGTCACAGCCTCCACCCAAGGGTATGTTCTTTTATTTTTATTTTTTTTATTTATAAGTGTATTTCTCAACTCTATTTTTATGCATTTTAAAAGATTAAAAAAAAAAAAATAAATAAAAATAAAAACCAAGTAACATTATATATTTGTATGCGCGCATGAATTATATTTTTTCTCTGTCACTCGAACAATTGTTGAACAGTAAAATTATTTATTTTATACTTTACATTTTTGTGTACAATTAAGGATTTTGTTGTTATTATACAGAATCGGATACTCTGTAGCACGCCGCTTCGCCCAAGAAGGAGCCAAGGTTGTCATCAGCAGCAGAAAAGAATCGAATGTCAAAAATGCGGTTGAGCAACTTGCGAGTAAAGAGGGCCTCGAGGTCTCCGGAATCGTTTGCCATGTGGGAAAAGCCGAGGACAGGCAGAAACTCTTGAATGAGGTCCATACACTTAGAAAGAACTTGACAGGTGTATGATGGTACAATGGTTTTGATTTTATACTTTGGTAAGTTTACGTAGGCAGTGGTGCGCTATGGTGGACTGGATATTTTGGTGCCAAACGCAGCTGCAAACCCAGAAGCAGGTCCAGTCATCGAATGCAGCGAGTCTGTTTGGGACAAGATATTCGACATCAATGTCAAGAGTACATTTTTGTTCATAAAAGAATCATTACCTTTTCTCAGAAAAAGACAATCTGCCTCGATTATTATCATGTCCTCGATATCTGGATATCAACCGCTTAGTGTAAGAATTAATATATCACGCACATAACAATAATACTAGACAATTCTATAATACGACTAACTTTCTATTGTATTTTATTTCAAAGTTGCTGGGAGCGTATTCTGTTAGTAAAACGACCTTGCTAGGACTGTGTAAAGTTGTCAGCGAAGAATTGGCAAGTGAAGGAATTAGGGTCAATTGCATCGCTCCAGGAGTTATAAAAACAAAGTTCTCCCAACCAGTATGTATACATTAACTGTTAATAATATATTCTAGTATGAATAGTCCTAATAAAGATGTATTCTTTTTTTTCTTTGTATAGCTTTACGAATCAAAAGCTGCGATCGATACAACGTTGACAATGATACCAATGAACAGACTGGGAACTCCAGATGAGATTGGAGCTGTTGCTGCGTTTTTGGCAAGTGACGATGCGGCATACATCACAGGAGAAACAATTGTAGCTGCCGGAGGAATGAAATCAAGGCTTTAAAAAGTTTAAGTATAGTAAACGGGATGTGTTTCATCGTAATTTGGAGATTTTGGAATTTTCAAACTTTAGCTTTGTATTTTGATCGCGACTGGACCAAGAGGGATTCAAGAAAACGGGGACTTAGCATCAAGAATTTGCCAATTGATCAAAAAATCTTTTGGTGAAGTGTAATTGGTTGAGGTGTTAATTATGTAAGTACTTTTTTGGTACGTNTTTAGGGTTGCCAGAAATCTAGAAGTCGGAATGATTGGCATCAATGAGGGTTTGATTTCATGTACCGAAGCAGCATTTGGTGGTGTCAAGGAATCTGGTATTGGCAGAGAAGGATCTAGTCACGGAATTGATGAATACATCGATATTAAGTATATCTGCAATCAAAAAATCTTTTGGTGAAGTGTAATTGGTTGAGGTGTTAATTATGTAAGTACTTTTTTGGTACGTCTTTGCATCATGTTTTTATTTTTTTTAATATTGTCAGGTGTGATTGTTTTACACGAAGTGCCAATAGAAGCGAGTCTGCCAGACTCCATATAATCTCACCCTTATGTTAATACTAAAACGAATAGTGTAGCACATTTTATTTGTCATCTCTAACTTTCTCATATTAGTTCACGATCTATAAAGTGATTATAACATTTCCATTTTCTGAATCTATTGTAGAACAAATATAAATTATATTATTAATGACATCGAATATCTACAAATGTGTTACATTTAAAATATATATTTATAAATATGTGTATTTTATTATGGGTGAGCGTGAAATATATACTAATGCAGCTATTTTATTGATGCATTAATTTGCAAAGTGTTGGGTGTAATCGAATTTATGACCTCTTTAGTTGATACATTTTATATCTTCCAATATTTTTTGTTAAAAATTTCAAATCTGTGACTTTACATACAATTGTTAAATAAAAAATATTTTTGTATGCCTATCTTGTTTTTTTTTTTTTTTTTTTTTTTTTTTTTCAATACTGCACATGTACCTCTTTCCCGAATAAAAAATGTATTTACCCACTTCACGTATAATAGCATATAAAACATCTTAATACGCTAAAAAAAAATGATCCTTTTGCAAGTTTAGTTCCAACTAGCGAATGATGCTGTAAGCTCGCTACTTTTCTTTTCGTTCTTGCTGTCCCAAAAATTATCATAAATTAGCTCAGTCTTTCACTTTTGGAGTTGCCATCCATACACTATTAACAACAAAAATCGCGTATATATATATATCGTGTATAACCTATATATTTAGTACTTTACCGATTGTACCATTTCTACAATTCTACCGAAATAGTTGTACAATGTACACGATTACGCTTACGCGTGATTTATTAATAATTAAGTATACACTAAGTATGAATTTTATTTTATATAAGACTGCGCATCCTCCCGCCTCTGACACTCTGATCGATTCGGCCGATTCTGCGTAAAAATTTCTTGTTCGATTCCTGGAATGCCGTGCATTTGACTTTTTTAAGGTTACAAAGAGCTTTTTGCGCAAAACCTAAGCTTTGCCCAATCGTCTGTTAAAATTGATAATTAAAACTGTGTTCTTAAAAATTCTCATTATCGAATCTTTTATTGATAAGATAATTTGTAAAGACTGTAGATTTATATGTATAAAAAAGAAAAAAAAAACCATATCACTGACAAGTACATTTTCACTAGAGCTGCCGAGCTTGCGATCTGTTTGATTGAAGGTGATAATTTTTATTGAAATGACATTGACGGCAATTTATTCAAGAAATTCGTTTAAGCATATTGTTGAAGATACAGTATAGGGAGTTGTTTGAATACATTGAGGCAGCTACTCTCCGACTTGGATTTTATGTGATATTTGTGAGCCAAGATACTTGTTACTTATAATTTATATCTATCCGTGGAGATAATTGTGTGTTATTGATAAATATATTTGTTCTAGAATATCATAAAAATGATAAGATGTTTTGATAAGTAGACGATTACGTTGCTGATATATATTGCTGTCTAAAAAGAAATCAGTATTTTAATAAAATCGTCCGTAAAAGTTTGATAAATTTATCTTCTGAGTAATAGTTTTTTCACAGGGTATTAAAAAACATTTTTTCTAATTTCGTACCCGAAAAATTTTTATTTTTGTAGAACTAAATCAGCTGATCATCAAGATGTTTACCAAACTCTCTCCGCTCCAAACTACAGTAGCTAAATCTTCCAGTGGATTTCGTTTAATCAGCTGCCAGAAGAATTTAGCTTTTATAAATGGAAAATGGGTTGGAGCTACAAGTGGAAAAGTTTTTCCAGTCATAAATCCAGTGGATTGTTCCACGATAGAGTGTGTCCCAGACATGGATGCCACAGATACCAGCTTAGCAATTGATGCAGCTTCTCGGGCATTTCTTACATTCCGTAAAACATTGGCTAAAGAACGCAGCGATTTATTGAAAGCTTGGTACAATTTAATGGTTAAACATTCAGAAGAACTAGCTGAAATTATGACGAAGGAAAATGGTAAATCTTTGGACGAGTCAAGAGCCGAAATAAGATACGGTAATTCTTTTGTCGAGTGGTTTGCAGAGGAGGCCAGAAGAATCAATGGTGAAGTCCTCATGGCTCCATTTAAAAACAGGGAAATGTTTCTGGTCAAGCAGCCTGTTGGAGTTGCTGCTTTCATAACTCCTTGGAACTTTCCTCATGCTATGATTACAAGGAAAGCTGGTGCAGCCCTTGCAGCTGGCTGTACCTGTGTGATGAAGCCTTCGGAGGATACACCTTTGACTGCACTAGCTCTGGCTCATTTGGCAGAAGAAGCTGGTTTTCCTGCAGGTGTTATTAATGTTGTGACAACGAGCTCAGAAAACTCGGTAGCTGTTGGACAGGAGCTCTGCAGTAATCCAAAAGTGCGAGCTCTGTCGTTTACTGGCTCTACAGCTGTTGGAAAAATTTTGTACCAACAATGTGCTCCAACTATGAAGAAACTGAGTCTCGAATTAGGTGGTAATGCACCATTTATTGTATTTGATACAGCTGACATTAACTTGGCTGTTGCTGGAGCAATGGCTAGTAAATTTAGAAATTCAGGACAGACTTGCATCTCTGCCAATAGATTTTTCGTGCATTCCAAGGTTTATGATGAATTTTTTTGCAAATTCATGACTAAAATTGAAAGTGAAATTAAGATGGGTGATGGTAGAAAAAAAGGAAATACTCATGGGCCTTTAATTAAAGATAGCCAATTGCAAATAGTAATGAGACTTGTTAACGATGCTAAAGCTAAAGGGGCTAGCATACATTGCGGAGGTAAGCTGTTGACTGAAGTAGGACCTCTATTCTATGCCCCTACTGTGATAACTGACGTTACCCGAGATATGGAGATCTATGGAAAAGAGATATTTGGACCAGTAGCTGTGATACATAAATTTGATGACGAAGAGGAGGTTTTAGAGAGAGCAAATGAAGTACATGTTGGTCTAGCCGGATATTTTTACTCTAGAGACATATCACAAATATTTAGGGTTGCCAGAAATCTAGAAGTCGGAATGATTGGCATCAATGAGGGTTTGATTTCATGTACCGAAGCAGCATTTGGTGGTGTCAAGGAATCTGGTATTGGCAGAGAAGGATCTAGTCACGGAATTGATGAATACATCGATATTAAGTATATCTGCATTGGGAACATTCAGCATTAAACAATTATTTTAAAATTTTAACAAACAATCCACCATAAGTTAATTATTGTTATGTTGTATGTTTTAGAGATTACAACCTTTTTAATTTTTTTTTAGAAAATATAGTTTAATTTTTCATTAAAAACAAGTAGATATGCATATTTAAGTTCAAAATATATCTAGGTCACTTTCTTGATCTGCTGACAAAACGTGTTAAATCAACAGTCTTCCATGTTAAAAAATAATAAACTTAAAATAGAGCAACATATTTGTGCAAAGATAATAAGATACATTATCTACATGATAATGTGTATGTATGTATATATAAATGTGTATTTCAATCAATTATTGTAGCTTTATTTATTTATTTTATGTAAGTTTATTTCTTTTATTCTTCTTAAATTCATTTCGTAACATTTCTTACTAAAAAAAAAGTATTAATTTTCTAAAATAAAGTTAGTTAAGGAGTAGGGCCAAAGGTGTATCATTACCCTTCACCTCATCAGCGTTTCTTTTTATTGATTCTACTCCAGATCACTCGGAAATCCGGGAGTAGTTGAAAAATGTGGGAGTAAGAAACAGTAGAAAAAATAAAGAGGGAAATAATTTTGGTTTACGAGGGAACAAACAGTAACAAAAAAAAAGTTGCATACAGATAGCTTCCTTACATTTTAATAGCTTTAAATTCTTAAGCTTTTTTTAACCTGGGTAAATTTAAAATCACTCAATCTCTAAGATTTTTACCTTTGAAAATTAGCTTTTATAAATTTAGTAGTATTTAACCATGATTTTATTTTTATATATTTTAATAAAAATTTACTTTTTTGTTGAATGCAAAAAAAAGTGGATTATTTTCGTACTAACAGGATTGCAACATTTTCGAGTGAACTATTACAGCGTATTATAATTATACACAAATATCATCTGGCAATATAACTTTTAATATAAATATAACTTTTTTTCATATGAACCTCGAAAGTATTATTAAGTGGTAATTATTACTATAAAATTTTCAAAATCTTAACTTTATTAGATAATTACGACACAGCACTTAAACATTTTTTAAAAAAGAAAGATGATTTCTTATATTTTTAATTGATACAGTGTTTATAAAAACAAAGTAACGTTTAATCATAAATTTACAAACATAGAATCATTTTTAAAACAAGTTAATTACATTTAATAACTTATAATACACTTGTTCTCAAACTTTCCCATATATAAACTCTGTCAACAGTCTTTTAAACCATGTTTCTTAATATATTTTTCTCTTGCTTCTGCAATCATTTTTGCTTTCCTTTCCTGGAAAGTTAATGCTGTTGTACTGGTGATACTTGTCATAGGTGTTGATACCAAAGGCTTACTCCTTGAACTGCTGGATGAAGCCGTAGTAGGCGCCGGTTCGGGCGTATAAGTAACAATACCGTCCAAAATATTGGTAATTGTAACGTCAACATTTCTAGTTTTTACTACAAAATGAAAATTGATTAGTATCAATGGAAGCGTTTGAAATATTCAAATGAAGTGTTAAAAAAGATTTATGATTTGTTGCTTACATAGATCTCTAAGAATAACGTTGTGCGGGACCAATGGAAGCACTTCACTGACTTGTCTCGCCATCCTTTGCATTTCAATGCTGGCAACGATTTGCGAGCTTGACACACTTTGATTCTGAGGACCCCTGTTTTGTAATTTTTCTATAACATAACGTTTTTCGTACTCTGTTTTGTCGGAAACTGTATGCTGACTAGTCTCAATTTTCAGAGAATCAGCGATTTCCTTTTCCACATCTCTAACAAGAACATCAGCATCCGTATTTCGTTTGATTTTTAAAAATTTCACTGTAAAAATAGTGTAAGGAGCAAACATAAACCACATGACGTCGGTCCACCAGGTTGAGGCGATAGAGGTGAGCTGTATGTCGACGAATTCTGGCCTCTTAGCTTGCAAGACAATAGGCTGAATAGTCGACTCGATAGTAAATGGCCATGTGTTGAACTTTAGCAGAGCCTTGTGACTATTGGTTGCACTGAACTCTGGTTGCAGAGCAATATTGATCTTAGAGTTGGCTAGGAACTGCTTGATCTCGGTGACAAGGTTGTCTTTGCTGCTCATGTCCATTTTTTGGAGACCCAAAGCGTTACTCAGTGAATCTGGAAGGTTCGATAGGCTCGGTGTCACCGTATTTGCAGCTGTGGCCAGGACAAAGTCATCCAAGGCAGATATGTTGTTGGCGATGACGATGCGCGCCTGCTCATCTCGCTTTTCACTGTCTTGGTTGACTTTAACAATGATACCAAAGACGAACGCGAGGCCACGATTTAAAATCGATCGCAAGCTTTGACAGTCTGGTAATATTGTCGCTAACAGCCAGAGATGCAGACAAACTATTAGTCTAAGTATCACAAGCAACAATCCAACAGGTGTGTAAATCAGTACTGATACCAGTTTCCATCCAGAGGGAAACCTAAAAAGTACGCATAAAAACATCAGTCTGATGTATCTCATTTATTATTTATTACTTTATTTAACAAGAATATACTTCAACTTCAAAGAAAATAACTCTTAATAGCATCATCAAAAATGTATAAATCATTGGAATCAAAATGAAACGTCAAATAGAACAATTGTAATTATGAAGTTGTAGAATATACAACAAAAACAAAATCTTCAATTTTCATTTAATATGCAAGCAAGTTTCATGTAGATAACAAACATGCATATACACGTGTATACATCAAATAGACGTGAACTTGCGAAAGTGTTGAGAAGAGCAGTTTCAAGGACAAGCTTTGACTTTTTTTCGGAAATCTGCCAATTCACCACCTAAGAATAATGGCGTTGGAGGTATATAAACAGTCCAAGTCAACAGCAGATTTAAATATACGAAATCTAAATAGGCTTGAATGCAAAAACACCTAAATTCTTTTTCAGCTCTCTTTCTATAAGTAAGTAATAACAATAATTGCTGCTGTTGCTTTCTGTTTTCCGTAGTAATTATTTCTGCTGTTGCTTATACAGAATCTGACGTCACCCTTCAACTTATGTAGGTATTTGCAATGATACTTGGATGATTCTTTTGACTCACCTGCTCTCGTTCAACAGCTCCTTGATTTCAATTTGTGACATTTCTCACGTAAAACATCTGTTACGCTGCAGGAAGCCGTACGGTAGAGATTCACGAAGTGAACGCCACTGGAGAAGGGGGTGGGAAGTCCTCTCCTATAATATTTTCCCAGCAGGAGGCTAGGCACAGCAGTGTTTGCACTTGCACTAGCCCGTACGATACACACACTAGGAGCTAGGACTAGGACAGACAATTACTGCATTACCACAATTAAAAATATATATAGCAGCGAAAGACGACACTTTTCTTAGGAATCTGTGATTCACAAAATATAACTAAGTAGGTAAGTACTAAATTTGCTTCCGTGAGAGAGAGCGACGCTCACAGAGAGCGTGTGTGTGTTAAAAGAAAACGATACAAATAGTTTTGACACTTTGACCAATCAGAGGACGGCTTTAACCTTGCATCGACTGTAATTAATTGTTGCAAAATATTGTAATTAGTTCGATTTTATTGAACTACATAAATAAAATCTCTATACTTTTGGAGGTCGATTTTGTGGTAAAATATAAATTGTATACTTGCCACAAATAGCACAGACAATGTCAATTGTTTATCTTCTATATATAAAAATAGTTGCGGCTGGTTTATAATCGATTAAGTACATGGCTCCACTGTAAGTAGTGTATAGTAATAATTGTTTGGATAAGCGCCATCTAGCGTTGTGGATTTCTGAACTAAAAAGTGGCCCTAAAATTCTCAAGGAGAGCTTTAGGCTGCAGTTTAGGCTCTAGATCCATTTAGTCAATTATAAACCAGCCGCAACTTAGTTAGTAGATATAAAATATAAGTTGACGTTGTCTGCATTGTAGGCAGCAAGTTTACATTTTATCTTTTTCCCGAAAGTATAAATAAATAGAAGGTCGATATTCAGGTAGAAGATACATTGCAAACTTGCCGCATTTCGCATAACGTTAAAGTTGTATTTTGTATCTAAAAAATTAGTTGCGGCTGGTTTATAATTGAATAAATGGCTCTAGGGCCTAAACTGCCTGAAGCTCTCCTTCAGAATTTTAGGAGCCACTTTTCGCGAAAAAATGAATACCGCTAGATGGCGCTGATCCAAATAATTATTACTGCTTATAGCAGAGCCATGTAATTGATTATAAACCAGCCGCAAATAATCTCATGTATATAAAATAAAAAGTTGAGATTGTCTGTGCTGTTTGCGGCAAGTGTACAATTTATTTTTTACCCGAAAATCGACCTCCTATAATCTCTTTCCCACGTAACGATGTAACAATTATAAGCTGTATATACTTGAGTAAATGAAATAGAAACCGTCTTTGCAATAATTGCAACTTATTGTGTGCGCGCTTTCGTACACTCGACACTCGTACGTGTTTTTATGCACCCATGCCACTCATACTTGTATTTATCTTTTTATGCAGATGTCGTGAGTGTCGTGACCGGGCTTCCGTTCCGTATACTCTTATACTCTATGAATCTATGATGTCAATGTGTTTGTCGCTATACTGTTGCTGACAAGTCTGACATTGCTGAGTTGCTGACTGTTCTGTTTTGTGTAATGTGTACGCACACAGCTTAATAACTTGTCGAATCGGACGTCAAAAAAATATTGTTTTAATTATAAAATCAAACAAGTGAAATGAATATTTCAGATGTGATGAAAATCCAAAAGGTTAATACTTTCTATTTACAAAACAATCCTGATAATATTTAATAGTAATTTATTTCATTAATTTCTTAGGTTGAAAATGTGTTAATGTTGGATAAGTATGGCGTTAAACATACACTAGGAACTTTTTATTTAACCGAGACACATTTTATTTTTACGAAACCTAATGGAAAGAAAAAAATATGGGTAAATATTGCTAATTTACTTTCTATCATGTTTATTATGTACACACTTGTATGTAATACATACAACTATGCACACTGTAGGTTTTAAATTCTCATGTTGCTAGTGCTGAAAAATTACCATTACTAACAAGTGGTTCTCCACTTTGTATCAAGTGTAAACATTTTTTTGTCGTCACATTTGTTATTCCAAAAGAAAGGGATTGCCATGAGGTCTACTTGACATTGATAAAGTTATCTTCACCAAGTACTCAATTTTTAATACAAAAATTTTTAATCTTACAAAGATCTACATTATACTTAAATAATCTTCATTATTAGCTAGAACAGAAGATTTGTACTGTTTTGACTTCAAAGGTAATAACGAAGGCCTCATACAAGAAATGGGCTGGAATTTTTTCAGTCTTCAAGACGAATTCCAAAGACAAGGTGTTCCTAATGATGAATGGTCGCTATCTTATCTCAATGTTAATTATGAGGTTTCTATAAATAAATAACATACATTTTTATAACATTTTTCTGACAAAAATTTTCAAATGTTATTTATTTATATATATAAATTTTTTTTTTTCAGCTGTGTGAATCGTATCCAAAATATTTATATGTTCCCAGTTCATGTAGTAATACTGTATTAATGGGAAGTGCAAAATTTCGTAGTAAAGGCAGGTTACCAGTATTAACTTATTTACATAATAGTAATAAGGTACATTTTGTAACAGATTAATTTAAAACAATATCAGCTCTTTTGAAATTATCAGTTTCAATTGATAAAACTTAAAATTATTTCAGGCTTCTATCTGCAGATGTAGTCAACCATTATCAGGTTTCAATGCACGATGTTTAAAAGATGAACAAATGCTTTATAATTTGCTCTGCACAAATCCTGATTCAAAATATTTATGTGTAGTTGACACAAGGCCCAGGGTAAGTCATTCGAAATCATTCAAAAACTAACATGTGTTTTAAAACTGTAATTATTCATGAAAAGCTGTAGAAAAATTAATATACATTTTTATAATTTTTTAGATTAATGCAATGGCCAATCGCGCTGCTGGAAAAGGTTACGAAAACGAAAATTTTTATGACAATATAAAATTTCAGTTTTTCGGGATCGAAAATATTCACGTTATGAGATCCAGTTTAAATAAATTATTAGAACGTATGTCACAATTCGCAATTAAAATAGAAGTCCGATAAACGTCTTATGCTTTCATTTATCCAGAGCACGAAATTTGTTCATTTATATTTGCAGTACAAAAAAGTACCTCAATGAGTTCATTTCTCAGTGGCCTTGAAAGCAGTGGCTGGTTAAAGCATATTCGCGCAATATTGGAAACATCATGGTTCATTGCCCGTAATGTTGTCAATGGAATCAGTGTTGTTGTACACTGCAGCGACGGATGGGACAGGACAGCCCAAGTTTGTTCTTTAGCTGCTTTAATGCTCGATCCATTTTACAGGACTATTCATGGTTTCCAAGTAGGAGGAACATTGCGAAAATTACTCTTTTATAAATGTAATTGCATGAATTTTGATATACTTACATTCTCAGGTCTTAATAGAAAAAGACTGGCTTGCTTTTGGACATAAATTTAATGACCGATGTGGTTACGTGACTGCTGATAGCAAAGAGCTTGCCCCAATATTCACTCAATTTATTGATGCTACTTATCAATTATCACAACAGTACCCGTTTATGTTTCAATTTAATGAACAATACTTGATTACGTTACACGATCATGTACAAAGCTGTCAGTATGGAACCTTCATTGGTAATTGCGAAAAAGACCGACAATTTTATAAGTGAGTCACGAAATTTCAATGATTTTCATAATAAATGTTTTTGTAGTAATGTTTTGATGAAATCGTTTATGTTAGAGTTTCTGATAGGACTTATTCACTTTGGGGTTACATATCTCAACACATAAACGAGTTTATAAATCCTTTGTATTCAAATAAACAGTCCAAAGAAGCAAGTAATCAAATACTTAAACCAAAACTTTTACCACAAAATATCGTGTAAGTGTATCTTTTTCTTTACTTAGACATAGAAAATAATGTAACATGACAAAAATGTATATCTTTAATCTAGATTATGGAGAGGTCTTTACCTGCGATTTGAAAATGGTGTTCATCCCAGGGAATCTTATGAAGATTTACTCTCAACTATTAATAGTCATGTTAATTCAATAGAAGATCACATAAAATTTCTCACAAAGGTCTGTATAAATTTAAAATTTAAAAATTAAAAAAAAAAAATTTTATTCCAATACGATGTATTTATTCACAGAAAATTAACGCAGTAGAAGCTCTTACACCAAATAAAACCGATAAGTCATCTCTCAGCAAACAGAAATTAAACAATGATTATTCAAAAGAAAATACTTTCAAGGAACTTATAACCATCTTTGCAAGAGATCCCAACAATAAAAGTAAAACAGAAATCCAGCAACTAGTTGCAGAATTAAATTCAGTTTCATTGGAATGGAAGTCATCGAAAAATCGAGTTGAATGTAAATGTGCTACCACGTTTGATGCTTTTAATAAACAGGTAAGCATAACAATATTTTTCTAATGTAAACATTAATTTTCAATGATTGATCACAAAATATAATGTTTTAGTACCATTGTTGGTCTTGTGGAAATGTTATGTGCCAGCGTTGCATTCGTATCAATATGCTTTCTGGATATTCAACAGAAAGGGCAGTTCCAATTTGTAAATTCTGTTCTCAAAAATATGTGACAGTGACACAATAACCCTTTATTGAATCTCGTAAATACAAAAATGTTTATTTTGCGTTGAAGCAGCTGTACCTAATTTTATGAAACTAGATAAATTAAGATGTATATTTTGTGTTATGAAGGCGATTAATTTACCATTTTTACATTGTACACAAGCGAGACTCCTACAACGTTGAAAATTATCGCACTATTTATATAGCATTGCTAGTACTTTAGCCAAGCTCTCTGACACCATATGTCACTTAAGAATATAAATTATTTTTCAAGCCTAAACCATTTTTTTCTTAAGAAAATAAGAGGTTTGTAGTTCCATTAAGACATTTAGAAAAAGAAAATAGGTTGACGCTATGGACTTAATGTGCAGGCTTCTAATTGCTGAAGTCGTTTTAATGTTAAAAATTAATATTATTTTCTTACATAACGATACTAAATGAAAATTTTTTCCAAAATTGGCAATGTTTTTGATCGCTTCAAACTTTCATGTGCTCTTTCACTCTCACATTCTGGTCGAGAAACTACAGAAAACATTTTGTAAAGTTACTCAAACTTACTTTTTGTCGGTCCGAGTGACAGTGTCAAATTGTTCCTATAGTTTTTTTTTCTTTTTATAAAGTTTGAAATTTCAATGATAGTAACTTTGTTTTTAAAAGTATATTTAATTAGTAAGTCTTTGCATCTGATTAGAGTCGTTATAAGTTGCAAGTTTGTGATAATCATTATAAAAAAAATTAAAAACTTTATATGTAAAAAGAAAGTATTTACAAATAAATTTCATTTATCAAATGGAGAAGTAACTAACTAATAAATATAGAAACAAGTTTATTGAAAAAATTTTTGTTATAATTATTTTTTAAACTATGTATAAACAAATAACTAACAATTTTAATCAATAAAATGCCATAAAAGCAATCCTACAGTTTAGTTTTGTAAAATTCACTCATGATTAGCAGAACGGGAATATATCTAATCATTGTATCGTGTATATTATTTAGACAAAATATTTTATAATATCATAATTAAAATATCAAGATTCATGTTTTGATCATGATTAAGAGTTTAACAGTTACATAAATCAAACATTGCAATACCTTGATTGCAAAATCTATTCAATAGATTTTATATCATTAAACAGTGTTAATTTGAAATATCTACACAAAGTGTTGGTTTTTAAAGATTTAAAAATTATTAATATTGTATTTAAAATTTTTATCAATTTGACAATTGTCAAATTTTGATTGGACTACACTCTATTAACTTCCAATTGCTCAATTACTCATATAACTGATTTTATGAAATAGTAGTGAAAAAATAATTATATTTCACTAATAAAACTTCCACATTATATTCATTATAATATACGAAATAAATATTTGCATTGAACTTAAAACATATAATTAGAAATCGTTCAAGCAAAATTCCAATGATTATACGATATAAAATTACGTTCAGCGAAAATAAGTATTTTTATCGACGTGTTTACATAATATACAAGGTTTAAAAATTTTATGTCAAGTTCTTGCACGTATAAAAAATTGTTCAAATCGTTTATCTTACAATACCCTTAAAATACACCATGGCGAACTCTATTAATCATTAATAATACGTCTGTACTTTCTATTTGGTGGAAATACCTCTTCATCTTCTTCTTCTGCGGTAATACATGAATTATCGTAAACATAGTTAGGTATCCATTTTATCAGTAGTTTTTCGAAAAAGTCTTCCAAACTTTTAGCTCCCTGGTAAACTTGTGAGTCCGGCTTAAACGACAATAGAATGTTTAATTTTTTTAAGTCTATTAAATCGAAATCAGAAACATTAATGAAATTTAATATTTACAAGATTAAACGTGAAAGCATTTTTGAACATCAATCTAATGTCAGCCAATACTTGTTTTAAATTTGTGTAATGATTTTCATTTTCTTGATTAAGTTTATCACGTATAACATCGAGAGCTATTGGTTTTTTGATGATTCGATGATATTCAATGATCTGAGAACAAGAATTCAATATAAAATCAGAGAACGTATTATTACTAGCATAATAATAATAATAATAATAATTTAAAAGTATTTTATAGTTTTTCATGACTCAAAGTACACGTTGGAAAATTTTAAAAACTGTTATACCTCTGGCGACACAACTTCTCTAAAAGGTAAACTTTGTTCATGTTGACAATATAATTCTAAAACTATCCTTTGAGCTATTCTTAAGTCTCGAGCACTCATTTGATCAGTGTCTTCTTTTTTTTCTTCTGGAGAATCCTCTGAACAGTCAAGTACATTAGTACATAACATACATTGCCATGTTTCGCTTTCACTATAAAGGAACAAACATTTTTATGAAAACGAATTTAAATTTGAGTTAATTTTTTTTTTAAGTTGTGTAAAAATGTTTTTATTTACTGTGGAAAAGATTTTAAGTTTGGAATGTGACAGTATAAATGGAAGACCTTAGGACACTTATCACAACAAAGGACAGCATCTCCTCCATCCATACACACTGCACACCAATCTTCATTTGGATCATCTTTAGATAAGGACGCTGATACCGGAAAATTATACATAATGTTAACATTTTGAGAAATAACTTTTTTTTCTTTCTTTAAATTTTTACATTATGTCTAAAAAAACAAAATTACAATTTTCAACACTTTTTGAAAAAGAATCTATAGTCGCATTAATAATAATAATGCATTTCATTGAAAAAGTTTTTTTAGATAAAATAAAATTATCATAAAAATAAGTAATTAACCAGAAGAATTGTCGGTCATGGCATTAATTCCTTCATCAGTAGAACTATCCACTTGAGTTGAGTCTAATTGGCTTTTTTGACTTTCAGGAATTACCATTATACCATTGCTGTCTAATTTTGCAATGGTGCGCATCAGATCATTAAGTGATTTTTGACAAAATTTATCCAAGCTTTTCTGAGTTTCATCAGTCTTTTCATGTGGAGCTGGACTTGGTGTTTTCGGCATTGAAGAGCTCACTGTATGGCTGACTGTTGTTGAACTTTGACAGACTGGCACACTTTTGGTATTTATAGGTGGACTAGCGATACTATTATTACTTTTCTAGATAAGTCAAATTATACGGATAAGTCATAATGTATACAACTACTTACTTAAACTGTCAATTTAAATTATGATCAAAATAATCCCTACGCAAGTTATTTAAAAAATTTGGTTGTTTTTGATAAAAATTCGTGCTCTAATTTTTATTGTACAAAATAGGAAAAAAAAAAAAAAGTGTGTAATATTTACCCCTTGAAGAGCAGAGGAGAGAGCAGATTGACTTTTAAGCGTAATTTTGTAATCGTTAACTGGCGCGGTTGAAAGCATTTGCTGTTGCTGTACGGGATTTTTTACTGGATACGAAGAAGGCACACTGCTAGAATTAAGATTTTGAGGAATGTGCCAACGTGCAGATTGTTGTATCATCTGTGGCTGGGAGTGCAACTGGTGAGATGGCTGTTGATAAACGTTGAGCATTACTGCCTGATGAGGCTGACTTGGCTGACGTATCTGCATTCCAGCCAATAAAGAAGTGCCTGCCGGATAAGCATTTTGTGCCGAACTCAAAGTTCTTTGAGGACTGTTAACAGGATACCTGTACCTAGGGGGAAATCTGTACTGCATTGCATTACTTGGCCTGTACGCCGGAGGATTATGCGCAAGCAATCCACGCAAACTTGGATTTTGATTAATTTGTGTATCTGCTACGGCGCCTGCTGTAGTTACATGTAATTGTTGTTGCTGCTGTTGTTGTGAGTGAGGATGAGTTGATGAAGTTACCTAAACAAAATATAATAGCTATAAATATGTATTTTATTATAATTTGCGTGTCCATTAAGTTAAAGATTTTTTGACTTATTTTTGTTTACAATTCCAGATAAACATTTGCAAAAATCGTTAAACTAAACAGTGTTTGATGAATTGCTAATATAATATATAAAAATAATTAAAAAACTCAATAATAAATGTATATTTATTTATTGTTGTTATCTTACATTACATTTGAAAAATAATTTATACTATCAGAGTCTTTCATCTAGATGAAAATTTGATTTTATTGCTACATGAGTTTTGTTAACTTAATAACGGTAGCTCTATAAATAACATGACTTTTTTCGTTTTTACAATGATTGACAAGTCGTGACGTAGGTATTAGTAATTTTAAGTAAGCTAGTAGAAAAAGAAAAAATAATAATAATGCATATCTGGATGATGTGAACAATGATAACCTTTAGCATACATGATATCAATTACTTTAAGTTGTAAATGTTCACTGATTCATTGCCAGTATACCTGTTGATGACAGTTGCCAAGTCCGGTCCTTTGCGCCATTAGGATTTGTTGTTGTTGTTGTTGTTGTTGTTGTTGTTGTTGTTGTTGTTGTTGTTGTTGTTGCTGCTGCTGTTGCTGTTGTGGTGGTGGTGGTATACGTCCATTGTAATTAGTACTATAAGTCGGCATTAGTGGCGGTAAAGGATGTTGTTGCATACTGTGTGTATTGTAATGCTGCATATAATTTGATGTCTGAGTTTGTAATTGTTGCTGATTAGCTATATGTTGATTTTGCATTGCAAGTTGCTGATGAGATGTTATAGGAATGTTCATAGCTTGATTCATGTAAGTCATATTATTAGAAGGCTGAGTAGGAACTAAAGAAACTGCCTGAGGTGTTGTCAAGTTATCTAAAACTACGCCCATTGAAGAGTTATTCATTTGTTTATGTTCCAATGTCTCATTTAGTGGTGTTAATGATCTATTTGGTTCTGACGGAGGAGTAACTGAAGGATAAACTCTTCCATCAACTACAATACCTCCAATCGATGATATAACTGTAAAAAAGATTTTTAATATTTTTAACAATTTTTCATAAGATTTACAAAATTTTATTTTTTAAATTTACTCTAATTTGCCATTTAACGCACCTTTTACGAGATCTGGAACTTTATCTACATTCAAGTGAATTCTAACAGGAATATCAGGATTAGGAATATCTGCTCTCTGGTTCTTAATTCTTAGTAAGTGATTTGTCACTGTTTTTTTATTGTAAAGCAGTTCCATATCTGTGCCTGCATCTAATGCATAGTTCACAAAATCCATACAATGATCAGTCAATTTTGATAATTGATCCAAAGCAACTTTCTTTTCATTCAAGGTGTTTTGTTTTTGATCACACACCTCACTCAGTCTCTTAATTAACTCTTTTCCTCTTGAACTAATTGCATTTGTCAATCTAAAAATTAAATGTTTATTTTTAAAAGAGCTTACGTCATAAGTTTTCTGATTTTAGTAAATTCATTTAATAATTAATTTATTAGTATGTTCCGATAGTAATAAATAAATTCGTTTATTTATAATACTTAGAAGTAATAACTTACTGAACAACCATTTTCGTTATGTCCTCCACAAGTATTTTTTTCTTATCAGATATTAATCTTTGACGTTCTTTAATAACACCCATGGCAGTGTTTAATAACTCTCTTTTACGGCTATTGAGAAATTAAAATTAATACATTTGTTATCATAAATTTTTATTGATTTTATGATAGTTGTTAGAAACTGAATAGCATTAATAAATGTGCATGCAAGTAAATTTACCTGACATCAGTCAATAAAGATTTTATGGAAGTTTTTGTTTCCACGGCGATTTCATGAATAAATTTGTATTTATGTTCCCTGTGATCACTTAGTTGACAATCTCTGCATGTCAACCGATCGCAAGTTTGACAAAACAATGATAACGGCTCATGTGTATGAATCATGCAAAAAAGATAAATAGATAGTTCCTTCTTAGCATTTTCTGCATTGCCTGATCCCTCGTTCAAAGGTTTTATAGTATGAGCTTGTGTTATTTTCAAGCTACTGTGCGCCTACGTAAACGAATCTTATTAGATTGTATCTCTTGAAAATAATTTGTAGGTAATAGTTAAAAAGCAATTAAAGTTCGTACCTTGACACATTCTTGACATATTATTAAATCACATTCAACACACCAGTTGGTTGCTTTTGAGTTTGATGTACAGTTCAAACACTTTCTTTCCTCCTCAACAAGCGTAGGCACATCTTCATAGCTAGCATTGGCATTACTGTCTTCTTCAAGGAACTTGGAAAAAAATCGATTTTCTATCAAATTCTCCGGTTGGCTTATAATATTACAAGCTTGGCACAAAATAGTGTTGTTTTCAACTATGAAAGAAAAAACAGAAACACATGAATATCATAAAATAAAACAGTATGAACAAAAACTGTTAGTACAAACTGTGAGAAAAAAAGTATAGGCATGTATGAAAGAGAGAAAATTAACCAGGGTGTGTAAGCGTGAAAGCGAGGAAAGGATAGGAAAGAAATTAAGATCATAAGTGAGAGAGAGAGAGAGAGAGATATGAAAGTACGAGGAAGTACAAAGACGATAAAAACTACTGACCTACGAGGTCAGCGTCAACGGAGGTATTTTGCTGCTCGCTGAGCTTGGCATTGATGCAGGCGGTACAGGCTGCGTGAAGGCACTCGAGCAGCTTGGGCTTGTCCTCGGCGACGAAGCTCTTGGTGCAAAGCACACATTTTGAGAGGCTGCTTTTAATCTCCGAGCGCTGTGCATGCTCAGTCGTGAAGCACTCGACTGTCACGTTTTCCTCCTCGTCCATGGGCACGGCGGGAGCTGCCTGTTGCTTCTCGAGCGCTAAATCTTTCACGGCATCCGCCTGCAGCTGCTGAGTGGCCTCGCCGGCTGATGCTGTTGCTGCCATGGCTGTCTCGCTGAGCGCGGCGACGGACTCCATGTCCCACTATATATTATATATGGGGGCTACATATACACGAGTATGTATATGTGTACACATATATTAATTATATATATGAGTGTGTGTATGTGTGTGCACGTATAATGTGAATTNTTTGTTGGATTCACTTTCAATATTAAAAATACAGGTAAGACTAGATTTATTTTCTCTATTTGCAGTGCAATATTTGTCTTCACCAATTTTAAAACTAGATTTATTTCCCAATTGCAAAGTTTGCCCTTTTAAGTGTAATGGATTAATCTGTAGAATAAATTCAATATGGGGGCTACATATACACGAGTATGTATATGTGTACACATATATTAATTATATATATGAGTGTGTGTATGTGTGTGCACGTATAATGTGAATTTAATATATACAATATATATGTATACAATTTATATTGCTTTAAAATTTAAGGCTTCTGCTAGTCGCTAGTGCGTGCTATATCCTCTGTATATATACTGTTTAATTACAATCACTGTTGTCTGTCTGCAGTTGCTGCACTTGCGATCACGATCTTTTAGCAACTTCCTCTGGCAGTTCGATCGTCTTGACCTCCACCTTTGATAATAGCAGTTAGTCCGGTTTCAGTATAGTTATAAGTAGGTTGTAGGCTTGAGTGTAGATACTTAATGACAACGAGAATTGCGACACCAATATTCGATTGCTCACTTTTTTATTAAATATTGAAGGCTGCAATACATAGCTGTAATAATACACGTGTGTAAGTTGAATTTCGTTTTAATGGCCAAGACGTAAATATTTATATTGCCAAGACTGTAAATATAGATATACCGACTGTAGGAATTTGCTCAGAGGTGCTCCGATGAGCTCGGAGCAAAACGCGTGTCTTAGGGCAAAGTTCGGAGGAGCTCCAAGGAGCTCCGAGCTGCTCCAAGCTAAGCCCCACACGAACCTTAAGTCATTGAATAATTAAAAAAAAATTGTTCGAATGTACGTAATTATCGAAAACATGTCATAGATTTTACTATATGTACTGAGTGAGATTAATATTTATTAAAGTAGACATGTAGGAGAGGGTGGGTTTATTTGAAAACGCATGATTTTGGAATGGTTGTTACAGATGTAATTCTAAATCTGAGTGGGATACGACTATAGTTAAAAAATAAATGTAAAAATGGATATATTCCACCCAACAATACGATTAGAGTAGTTTGGAAAAAAAAAAAAAAAAAAAAATTACACGTTCTTTCATCACTTTACTTGTGCATACACAAATGATTTATTTATAATACTTAGAAGTAATAACTTACTTAACAACCATTTTCGTTATGTCCTCCACAAGTATTTTTTTCTTATCAGATATTAATCTTTGACGTTCTTTAATAACACCCATGGCAGTGTTTAATANCAAAAAGGGCCATTTCTCCCTGGTGGTACTTGGGTGCTTTTTTCCATTACTCGAGCTCTCGGCCGAAAAAAAAAAAAAAAAAAAAAATTACACGTTCTTTCATCACTTTACTTGTGCATACACAAATGATGTACAATTGTTTGCAAAGTTAAAGTGGAGATATATTATTTTGTTATTACCGTGTGACACTACAACAGCAGCATGTGGTTAGATTGAACACTCACTGCACGGCCTCGTGCCTCAGGGCCAAAAGACAGTACACATCAGAGCAGTCATCAGCAATTAAGCATTACAGTAATCGAAATTTTAACTTTTCACAAGTTGTTTTTGTTGATGATGATGCAAAATATAAATGTAGGCGTGTGCAAGGAGTAACCAGTAAACACTTTCGATGGTCCAATGGAAAATATTAATTATAAATTTTTTAACTAATGAGCTCGTTAATAAACATAAACAATGCACGATTTCACTCTACACCCTCACTATTCGACAGCAGACCAAGCGCCGCCGCATTCGCACTCGCGATAACTTGCGAATCTCTCGCGGCTACCTACTAATATTTCCTTTCATTTTGCTAAAAAATGGCGGCACAGTAGAACAGTAGACGTCGTAGACGACGAAACAACACTAGAAAATGAAATACTTATAAGTGCCTATGAATATGAAAGCAGAATGAAAGGAAGCGCCGAGTTCTTCCAGGTTCTTCGTCAACAGGTCAACTTTGGATTTAGATCATCTGATCATCACTGTATCGTCAATGTGCACTGTGCCGTCAATGCCGCCGTCGCATGTCGTCAGTCGTCACACTGCCAGCCAGCCAACCAGAATGCAAGATATCCATGCAGAATCAGAATCCAGACGAACCCACGACTGCACAAGTTGTATATTCGTTGTGAGCAAGCCCTTGGAGGGGGTAAAAAAAAGCGATCTAAGAGCCCATGGTGAGAGAAATGTGAAAAATTTCAGGACTTATACCATTGTTGATTACGCGTTATTGAGGTTTTTCAACATTTTGAATCACCGAAGGTAAATATAATTATTATCATGATAAACTTATGGTTCACAGCTTTTTGATTGAAAAGATTTTGAATGTAATCTTTTATCATACAAATGGTAATTAATAAAAAACAAAGCTAGTGGAGATGTCACTTACTGTCACCTTACGTCATACCCTTAGAGAATATATACATACAGAATGTATACAACATATGTCATACCCGCGTAACTTTACGATCGAGATGAGTCTGTTCTGCTTCGATATTCGATACTACAATTTGAGGTTGTATGTTACTGGCTTTAGTGGTGTTTTTGTTTCAATAATTCGGATGTCAGTGTTATTTTTTGCTTTAACTTTGTACATAACAGACATCTAGGGAATTAAATACAGAATTGTTGAAATTATTGATGCTTTCACGTTTGCTGTCGTAATAGACCCATAAACTTGTGATATTTGCTATTTAGAATCTACATTGGATACTGGATCCTCTATAATCCAGGACGACCAGGACTATTAGTCCTGGCCATTCTGCACCGTTTCACTATCAGATGGCGCCAATACACTTGCACACAGCGAATACACACAAACAGTGCCACTAATCAGTGTGAGAGTGCACTTCGCATATATATTCCGAATAGTCCGAATCCGAACTTCCAAATCTGAATTCCGAAGTCCGCAGTCCAGTCCAGCTCTTCGCTGTCAAACTTCAAACTGTCAAAAAGTCAACCTCAAATAAAAACTCTCAACACTTATATCTCAAACATACACACACTCCTTAAATAGTAGTTTATTTGAGGTTGACATTGTTGACACTTTAACAGCGGAAAACAATACGTAGGCACGATTGACAGTTGGACGGAAGTCAAATGTAATAGAACGCGGCTTCATGCATATCCGCAATGCAGCCTCATGCAGTAGGTGTAAGAGATATGGGTTTTTTGAAGATAAAAAAAGGAGTAGGTTGAAACTATATCTATTACCTACCTTTATTGCACATTTGTGTCATAAGTGAAAAATAATTACAAATATTAAATTATTTGCTAAATATTTATTAACTTTATCTTTATTAATATTTGTAAATCCGTAATTAAACGTAATTGCTGTCTCGAATGTTTTGTATCTTAACTGTAGTAAAATTTTATCTAATCTACAGAAAAAAATTTCTTGATCAACTAATGCAACTTAACATTTGGCTAATTAAAATTTTTTTTTTCAACTATACTATTCATTCATCAATGAATTTAACTCCGAAAAAAGGATGCCGCAATTTCAGATTTTTTGGAAAAGGAACAGTTTCCGACTTTTCACATGGTACCTTGTTTTTTGATATTCCTGGAAGTTTTTTTCTCACACTGACAGTTCCAGATGGTTTTATATTAACTGAAAGTATTTATGTACATGTTACTTATCAATTTAAAAACAATGTAATTTTAATATTTGAAATATTTATTTAAATACCTGCTCTGTATTTGTTGGATTCACTTTCAATATTAAAAATACAGGTAAGACTAGATTTATTTTCTCTATTTGCAGTGCAATATTTGTCTTCACCAATTTTAAAACTAGATTTATTTCCCAATTGCAAAGTTTGCCCTTTTAAGTGTAATGGATTAATCTGTAGAATAAGTTCAATAAAGATTCAAATTATTACAACAAACTTTCTCTACTAAATTCAAACCTTACAGTTTTTGGTATTTCAACAATAAAAAATTCTTCATCATCACTACACTCATTGTAAGTAAAAGTAGTTCCAGCATCACACTCTTCATTTAATTTTTCTTTTAGCAAAAAGTCATCAAGCTAAAAATAAGAAAAAATACAATATGAATATTATAATTAAATCGAATAAGATTTAATTAAAAACAAATGTAATTAAAAAATAAATTATGATAGAGGTAACAATTGCCTGATACGTACAGTATGTGGTCTAGGTACTAGATCTGAATGAGACGATTGAGTACATTGTTTTCCATCAGGCTTTTTGGCTAGTTTACTCTTTTTAGAGGGGGATCTTGACATCTTCGAAATGTTATTACTCAGTACAATTAAGGGTTCCACAGATTTTTCTGCTTCATTTGATGCAATAGTATTTATTTCAGTTTTCAAATCTTTTGTATTGAAGGCAGACATTTCACTGTATATACATATATCTATATATATACATATATCACATTAAAAAAATTTACTGCGGCTTTAATATTTATTTCATTGCTAAGTATTAGCAGATAATCAAATAAGTTTTACAGTTCATTGTACAATTTCAAATGCAAACTTAACCTAAAATATAAAGATTTAAATTGAATGAACTCTTATTCAACACCCTTCAATCTATTTAAGATAAAAAAAAGATGTGTTTAAAAAATTATTATAAAAAAAAAAAAACCAAAAAAAAATAAACAATCAAACAGAATTTCTGAAATAATAGGTATAGCGTAGGTTGTACATACGTTACATACGACAACAATATATTGTGTCTCTCCTCGAGACAGTCGAGAGTCGAGAATCGAAATTCTGACCACAGAGCGGCCCCATCCTCAAAAGTATTATGTATAAACCAAGGCCAGAAAAAGGCCGAAAATGACACTTAACATAACTTATTATTATCTACATATAATTAATTAGGATGCAGCTGGTATATAGTAATGGCCATATAAGCACTTCTTTAGTATCAAAAAAACTCGTCACCAGCATGAAATATGACAAAAATATTTCAGATTTTTCACAATTTCTGTGAGCTGCGGCTGGTATTTACTTTTTGACAACTCTCGGGCCTCAGTAGGTATAAGCTTTTGGACGACTAATCGCGTTGGCAGGTGACACACAAAATACTTACTTGACCTCATTTTTTTCGTCGGAAATTGGAATCAGCAACGATTAATTATTTATTTTTTGTAGGGGGGAGTATATTTTTTTAGGGGCCATTTTCGGGTATGGTAGAAGAGTCCCAAATGGAACAACTTTTTATTTTCTTTCCATTGAACTAGGTTGCGACAGTTATATGGTTTGGATCATATATGGCACTATTTATATTATTCCTATAGGATTTACGCAAATCATGACGTTCCTCAACTTCTGTATGCGTTGCGGCGGTAATTTTTTTTTATACATATTTTGGGCCTACTACGTTCCTAGACCGTAAACGGCCCAAACCCACACCCACACACCCATTGAAAATGAAACCCATCAACTGAACCGAACTGACGTCGATGTGAGCGCCCTCTACTCTAGCGCAATTATCGAAATTTAGAAAACATATATATGTCGCGAAATTTACCAGTGTTGCGAGAAACGATTCGTGGTGCTAAGTGTGTGTACTAAGAATCCTGTGTGTAAGTTGTAAGTAAACAAATATCCGCTACATCGCGACTATTATGGTGTTATTGTACCGAATGGCATAAGCGGGCTTTGTTAATTAGACGATCACTTGCGCAAATTAACAAAAGTAAGTCAATCTGTGGCCCCATACGTGTTGATCCGAGTAGATGCTCGATGGTTACCGCGCGCTTCCGGACGAACGAACAAACGAAGTCAAGATTCGTCACGCCAATCGAGGAAACTCAAGTATTTATTAAGTATATTCATTTCCGTACGACCTTACGACCAAGCCCATCAGTAGCAGCTCGACGATTTTATTGAAGCCGCATTCTGAGCTCTCAATGTTCTTGTAATTTTAGTGTGAAGCAGCGAGCTCTCTGTCTCGAAATGTTTGCTCTTCGCCTTTCCTGGCCTAATACCCATATAGACTCAAATATCTTTACAATCAGTGGGTTTTGGTAAATTAAGGTTAAAAGCTACAGCTGACTGAATCTGCTGTTCGGTGGCTCGCCCTGATCAGGAACCATGGGTGACTGCAAGGTAGTGTGCGCAGCACCACACTTTCTTGATCTTCTGCTGTATTGCTTCTCGTGCAAAAATAATATCCGTTGGTTTTGTTATTGTCCTTAGGTATCGACTTTTCAACTAGGTACTAAACTAGTATCTACTGGGCGCGACTTGTTTTGACAATACAATTTGGAAATTTCGGCTCTAGTTCTCGGATATTGCTAGATGTCAAGTATCGTATCAATCAATTAAATCTCCCCTTGCCTGTAATACACGAATATCATATCTCTTTCCTGATTCCTGCATAGATTCCTGTACATACAGGTACTCTTTTATAACATTACATGAAGATACACGTATTATCGTGTCGTCCAGGTTGTACTTTCATCTCATCAGCTTTGCTCCAAAATGCAGGTTGCATTGGTAGCTGCATTCTTTGAGTTAGCCTGCGCCAGGCGCGCAGTGAGATGCAACACACACCTACCCTACCTATCTAACTTCGTGCGTGCGTGAGAACACTGCGAACAAGTAACACTACTATATACTTACACTCGAAGAGAAGAGCTCTAGAAGGAAAGAGAGAGAAATAAGTGAAGGGAGAAAAAATATGGGGAAAAATGCCTGTGTTGGTTATTGCTCCATCTCTTTCTCTCTTATCCGTAGCTGTTCTCTCTCTCTCTCTCTCTCTCTGGAGGTTGCTGCTGCTGCTGCTGAATGCTGATGTATGTTTTTTTTTCTCTCTTGCGCCTGCAGCTTCTTTCTTTTTTCTTCTCGTCCTTCTCCCTGTTTATCGTGAGCGCGCTCTCTTTCTCTCTCTCTTTATTTACTATTATTGCTACTTATAGTGTACTTGCAATACTAGTATGCTAGTTTCATATACGTATACACACATACATATAGGTATCCAACTATCTATAGCAGCAAAAAGCCAACACATCCACGGTTGAGTTGAATATTGGGGAATAAGTAAAACGAATGAGGGAGAAAGAAAGAGAACGAAAAAGCTTTAAAGCAGTATAGTGTGTTGGCTAGCTATATAGCCGTCGTCTGGCTGACTGGTTCATAAGTTTGTGTAAGTTTATAGGTACTATCCTTTTCCTTTATCTCTTGTCTACTTATATGTGTTTTCATTAAGCGTGTATATAGTATAGTACCTATACCTTTTACACCACGATAGCTGTGTTTGTGTTATTCAGTTCAGAGTTCAGAGCATATGAAATTGCACCTTACGTATAATAGGTATACTATGATACAATGTATATCTACACTGAACCTAGTGCAACATATATACATGTGTGTACACCTCCCCACAACTACTTATTCGGTTAATCTATCATTTTTTACTGTTATCATTCTTTCTTTCTTTCTTTCTTTATTTTTTTTCTCGACCAGCGTGTCATCTTATGTACAGCTTTGTATTTAGTTGTATCATTCTTGTCTCATTATTACCACAAAATCCAACTTGTACTTTAAAAAAAGTTATCTGCAATGGGAAAGGGCGAATTCACTAGAGAGCGGCGGGCAGGGTCTGGGACGTAGAGGGGGAAGACAAAGGTGGACGTTCTTTGGTGCGGGTGTGTATAATACGTGTAAATATGTGTTATAGCTGGCCTTCCATCTCTGTCTCTGTCTTGTTCGTTTTTTTACACCAGACCAGCAGCAGCAACATCAGCACGCCATCCATAGTCACCAGCTAACTTAAGTATATATAACAGCAGCAAAAATGCGAGTGAGTGAGTGAGTCAGACTGTGTGTATGTGTGTGTGTAATAGTTCTGTGACTGTGACGCGCTGAGGCCGCTGAGGAAAGAAGCAAGAGGAGAGAAAAAGAGAATGCTTACTATATACATATGTACATAAAATACTCTATTGGATATTATTGCGTATATTGTGTGAATCGTGTCTGTGTATTCTGTGTAAAATGTAGGTATCTATATATAATATAAAATGTGCGCTGCTCTGATGCTCTCTTCATCTTCACTTCTTCTTTCTACTTTCTACAGATCTGCTTTTATACTGTGGGTATATTTGTACGTGTGTGTGTGACTGCGTGATGTTGAGTTGATTGATATACTTAGTGTTGCTGTTGATACATCCCTCATGAACTTAGTTATACTACTGACTTACTCTCTTACTTCGGTCGTAATTCATTAAACTGCAGTGTGTAGTTCGGTATATTTGTGTGACTTGTGCGGTGTGTGTGTGTGTGTGTGTGTGTGTGTGTATACAGATCTACACTATCTACAGATGTATGTTTGTATACACCTATGTGCACATTCATACAGTTACAGACGCCATCAGGACAAGAAGGTAACGACCGCGAGCGAGCAAGTGAATGGCAAGAAAAATCTCAGGACTCTTTTCCGTGGTCTGCATGTCATATGTACTCAAACCCTGTACTTACCTATCAGCTGTCACAAGAAACGAAAGCGAGCTTTTGGCTAGTCCCGAGTCCCAAGGGTATAATTTTAATTGGTACCTTCTTTTTCTTAACAATCGTGTCGTATAACTTACACTCTGACATCAACAGTTTTTCTATGGTACCTATCGGTATAGAAACTATCTGTAAACGTCAAAGTGTTGTCGCAACAGCGCTTATCATAGTGTTCAATCCAGAAATGGGTGTCAAGTTTTTAATACTATTAAAATTTGCCCACACACAAATAATAAGGAGAGAAGCAAAATAAAGATAAATTAAAAAAAAATTAAAAAAAAACAGGTTCATGCAGCAGTAGTATTAGCAACAGCAAGTGTGGTGTGTGCATGAGTTGAGTTTGTGTACTTACTGTATGTACATCTACATACGTCTTAAAAACGTGAAAGGCTTGTGTTATTACAGTATCTCAATAAGTACTGCAAGTAACAGCAGCAGCAATAGCAAACTGTGCGGTTGTTTTTGTCTTTTCATTATCTGGTCACTTGAACTATTATTATTATTGTTGTTTTTATTATTATTATTATTAT